>JABFOV010001686.1:0-23617 GCA_022817685.1 Aradophagus sp. ZL-2020
ACTAAATTACTAAATGACATGCGCAGACATAAAAAAATTAGTCTATGCGCAGGTGATTTAGTAACTGTAACTAAAGGAACTAAACCAAATGATTTGGTTGAATCTACCAAATCTTTTTTCTCAGTGTATACACTTAAGGTTCATGAAACATTCAAAACATTCCGAACAATTGGACTGAAGTTTAAAAAAATTATTTGTATAAATAATTAAAATTACTCTCAAAAACCATAACAACCGATTATTTTGTTAAATTTACAGATATATGAATTGCCACTGAATCATTTTTGTAAGTGTTCACGTAAATTGAAAAAACAATAAAAAAGATATACTTACACGATTCAAAATTTGAAATATAACTTGTTGATTAGTTAATTTCGAAATAAATTTTTGAAATAAAACTTGTTGAGCTAGTTAATTTCCACTTGGCGCAACAGACCTTGGATGTCATTACTGTTTTTTTTTTTAATTATTATTTTTCGTTGAGGACCTAATAATCGACGTTGCGAGGCATCTGATCCTGATTAGGCAGGTGGTTGCGCAATCATCAGTTTCGGAAGATTGAGTATTTGTAAACACATTTCCTCTCGCATTAGGATCAGCAGACGAAAGTACAACGACGAAATTTTTTGTCGCTTTGTTACTGAACGTGCATTACATTATATTTCGATTTACCCTATATTATCAGGTTTCAATTATGAGTCTGGGGTAATAAAATGAAAGGGGACTCAGAAGTATGGAACAAATGTCACGCCATTAACACCTGGCATACAGCTAATTGATGAAAGAACCCTTCGAAGGATGGGTGTTGAAAATTGTCTGACTACCTTGTCTGACCTATTTCTAATCAGGTACAAGTTCAAACATTCTACTTGAAAACTTTTTCGTATGAACAAAAGAAGAAAATTACTAATCCAATAATTTAAAAAAAAATTTAACGATCATAATACTGGATTATTAGGAATAAAATGATTCTTATATTCTACAAACTTTAATATGCTTTCAAATTATTTGTACACCATGCACAAATAGTGACAATATATTATGTCCGAATGAAAGAATTAAAATTTAAGATAATCGTTTTCAAATAGTTTTAATGAATTTAAAGCAAGAAATTAAGGAAATAAAAGTAGAATCTCGATGTACTATCAATCCCACGGCCTTCCGTTTCACGGGATAAGCAAGGGACGTGGGAAACTCGGCACTTTCCCGGGTTCTTTGGTGTCGTAAGATACAATTAAAATCATTAGCCTGTAAGGAAGCACGCGGAACTAGATACGACGGGAAGTGGCTTGGTACCGGAAGACAGTTGCACACGAAGGAGGTCCCGCGATATCTAAGGGACAACAGAAAAGGGCGATTAGTCAAGTCAATAACCAATGTTCAATGATCCCCAACAAACTCGACAAATCAATTCAAACCGGCATACGGAAAATCGTGGAATCAATTGCCTATAATTTATCTTGGATAAATGAAGATGACGAGAAAAAAATTATCAAAAGGCAGCGGATAAATCGAATTTGGAAAAAGATAAATCAAATTCTAGACAGATAAATCAAATTTGGATTTGGGAGATGATTGGAAAAATGTGATTATAAACGGAGATGACTTGCTGCGAAATGCGAGGCGAATGAAACTGTCGAAAATAGATAAAAGATGACAAAGGGCTTCGGAATAAATTAAAGAGATGGGATGCGAATAAAGAAGGTGTAACGCGGATTACGAGTTTATGGTAATCAGTCGAAGATGAACTTGAACGCTGGTTTGACGAATGGCATTAAGCTGATCCATTTTCTTAGGGAAATCGCACGATTTGGGTGTCGAAGCTGAGTCAACTGAGCCTGGTCCCGGCCCTTCGAGTCTGTCTTTCATTCAAGGTCCGCATTGGGGGTGCATTGCACGATTTTGAGCACTTGGGGTTGCTATGACGACCGCCGCTAAACTACCCCTGCAACGCCCACAGAAGCAGCTCCCAACTTTCTTGCCAATAATTCCGACTGGATCGCGCCAAATATTTTTGCAAAGCGACGCTACAAATGTCAATTTGCGTTTGTCACCCCATAATTTAGTCCTCAGTAAATTACGGACCGATACTTCTCTGGTTTTTCGTGGAAAAAAGAAAAGATCGCTTTAAAAATAGAGAGTTTTTGAAAAATTCTCAGAGGACAATCAACACTTCTTTTGATACTTTTATTTGATATATAAGAAATATCTTAACGACAGTACACGATTGTTTTTACGAAGGAAAAAGCAATGGGAATAATGGCATTCATGAAAAGTAAATGCGATAATTTTGTATGTCAATATGTAAAAATTTTAATTCTTATTACATATTCCAATAAAATATGAGTCAGCAAATAATGTAGTAAAACATTAATGTATCCTATTGAAAATTTAATATTAAAGAGCATTGGAAACTTGTCACACGTTCAGATTATATTTAATTGATAATCTGAGTTTAAAGTTCCGAGTCGAAAATCGTGTTGTTAAAGTGCGTGTCGAGGGAGTCTGAAGTTATTGACATTGCATAGTCGCGTTGAAACGTGTCTTCTCATTAACGCAAGTGCGACAGCCCTGACAATGGCTGCTTGGGGCAAAAGACGGAGAGCACCTTCGTTCACGATCAAGGTCTTTCGGCTGCACGGCGCTGCACTTGAGCATTGCTATATGGGGACGTAGTTGCGAATCCTCATAAAAGCTGCAGCGCGTCGCGGAGGGGTTTGAAGGTCCGAGGGCACCTCGCCACGCGTGTAGGTGTAGCTATAGCAACGCAACGGACGGCGCGGAATCGATAAAATGCAACATTGAGACTCACGGCTCTGACATTAACCGCCGTTGCTTGTCCTCGATGTCACTGCTTCGCTATAGCAAAGGTCAAAAACAAGTTTTGATGCACTTCCGGATTAAAAAGTCATACTTTCTTGTTTTTTCATTTGTCACATACGAAAGTTTATCATTGAATCAACAAACAAATTAAACATAACTGAGCATAGCAATTTAGTTGCTATGTAGCCAACAAAGTTGTCTTATTGCAACGAAACATCACTTTAATTATTAGATTTGTCCCTGACAGAACATTATTTCAGTATAAGATATAAATGAGAGCTAAATGCCCATCTAATATACGTATAAAATACGTTACGTTCCATTGGAAATTCAATTAAATCATTGATTTTATTGATTAATTAAAAAGTCGGTATTGTTTTTAACACTTTACGCATTCCCGGATTGGAAATCGCAGGTATTAATGAAATGCGTCCTTTTAGGCCTAATCAAGTCTTTTAAAATGGAAAGTTTGTGGATTGCCACATGAAAACCCTACAGGATAAAAAATTGTATTGGACGTATTTGCTGAGATATGGTATCTGCACAATTAACTAATTTTAACATGCATTTTACTCAAATTTTGTATGAAACATTTTTTTGAACATTCCCGCATAGAAAAGAATATTTCCAGCTGGCTGGCATTAATCTGTTCAAGATAATCAAACGTGGGCAAAGTGAAATAAAAATGAGAAAATAAATTCATTTGTATTTAGAAAAAATTTATCCTCTTTAATTCCACATGATCTTTTTCTTGTTTTCTTCAAGTTGCAGAAAAAGACATACATATTTCAAAGAGAAAAAGCTGACGTGGGTTCTGTCGGGTGCAGCGCAGTGCATAAAATAGAAATTGGTGTGAAGCTCACTCATGATGAGACATATGCCAGCCATCCATCGTTCGAACCCAACAGATGGCGACACGTGTTTATAAAACATCAGCATGTTCGTAACCTTGGAGATTTCATTTTATTCTGTATATCCGAGATATTCACACTTGATGTTCAACAATCGGTTTTCCTGAACATGAGCCAGAATTTTCTCGCAAGCTAAAATCTTAATTGCGCAGGCCTTGTAATTAAGTGACTAAGCTACATACGCAAAGCGTCCCGTCACACCTGTTGCCACGTTTCGGAACAAAAAGCCGAAACGCGCAAGATGGCAGCGCGAACAAAACATCGTCGTAATGGAATTAGTCTCGTCTTTGTTTCGAAAGCGAAGCCCAGCCATAGGGGAGACAAACACCCTTGGTTCTCCTCAAGGCCGAGGGTTTCTCTTAGACGCGAGGGTGTCCCTTTCTTGGTGATAAACGATATGCCAAAATTATTTGAATGTTCACTTTTTGCAGGTAATATCTTGGCGTTAAAAATTGGTGGGAAATAAAGGAGACAGGGAATATGTTGAGCAAATTGGTATATATGGTTTGTCTAACTTTCATCGGATTAAATCGGGACATTTTTTTTTCTTCTCTAGATATAAGAATATTGGAAGAAATCATTTTTGAGAGGTGGCTGAAAGATGGTAGAAAGTATTAAGTAGCTGAATTGGAATAAAAGCGAAGCAGAGTAAAATTTTATCTTCAACTGTCACAATTTCAACAAGCAACGTAGCTAAAAAGCTATGTTCACTACATAGCTTTTTAGTTTTACGACTTTTCAAATCTTAGTTTACAGATATCGCGATGTACTCTTCTGAAATTTATTTTAAAGATTTATATATAGATGCCATGGTAACTTTTTGAAATTTTTAAGAATTTGAAGCCTTAGTTTTCAAAATATACTGAACATTTAGACTTAGACAAGTATAATTCCGAAATTGTGAACTATCAATTAGATGTTTTTGATTTTCTAGATAATACTACATTTGAATAGATTTCTAAGAATCTTTAGTGAGAAAAGGTGTGCCCGTGGATATGTTTGCGGCCAATCAACGGCTTCGTAAGAAATTCGGTGAAGGAGTTTCGAACCCGGAAGAGAGGTCTCGCGGGGCCGTTGGGATTCCGGGGATGATTGCGCGGGACAAGGTCGCGGTAACCGTAGCAACGGCAATGGCACGTGCTCTGGAAACTTCCTGGTCTGGAACGAGTCGCGAACTCTCCGATAGCGGTCCTAGCAAGGTTACTGTCACGAACACGAAAATCACACTGTTGAGACTACTGCTCGAATTCCGGCTCGAAAATCATCCCTGGCAACAGGTTGAACGTATAAGGAAATTCGACTTGGAAGAAATTGATAAGATAACGCGCACCGCGACCGTCGATCGATCGTAGCAATTACTGTGATGTTTTGCGTGGTCTCGAAATCGTTTGGGATTCGTTATTTTGGAAACTGAACGTTGCGGTACGAAAAATATAACTGCGCTAAGAAAAATACAATTTAATTATAATTGAATTTCTATTTTGATGATTTAATTGTATATAATCATAAAGTTAAAGACTTTCTATTAGCAAGAACAAAAGTATTTTCCAGTTTTCTATTTACAATTTGAAAAAGTCAAGTTTCCCAAAAAACAATTACTGTTATTTTAATGTACCGGTACATGACAGCAAATATAAAAAATGAATTTTCCTTTTTGCGATAATATATTGTAAAACATAAACATCTAATAAAAATGTTTTAACTTAACGGTGTACAACAATACTTTTCTTCCTCCGGTAGCAATTCTTAAAATCTCGAATTTCGAACGGGAAGGACAAATAACTGAACTCTTTCAAGAAAATAAAAGAAGTTACTGAGGGAAGATAAAAACGAATTTTGCAAGAATTAACTGGTGCATTTAAGTGCGAAGAATATTTTTTATTATCAAAGAAATTTACACAAGAGAATTTTTTTTTATATAAAATTTTATTTGTACTCAAATATGCCAAATATATTTGTTACGAAGCGTGCAAGCTAGCCTTGAAATCCGACGAGCTAGGTGAAGGCTAAACAGGGTGAAGGACTTCGGGGGGATGAAAGTTATGTGGGCGCGTGTGTGCGTGCGCGAGGGAAGACGCCGGAGCCGATTGTTGGGGAACGTCTAATGCGTTTTCGAATGTTCCCCGCGTAAAGTCAAACGACACTCGACGCGCTTCAAGTGTTGGACCAATCGAGCTGCCGCGCGGAAAATAAATTGCCCGACATCAAAGAATCCTCGCATTTGATCACTTTTGTATTAAAATCCGACAAATTGCGCCTCGCGGCGAGATTATTGAATTCGAAAGGAAATTCGAGATAGGCCGTTTGTCAAGAAGTGGGAAGATGAGTTGGATGGCGCTCGGAGATTCGCAAGGTGAAGGCCGACACGCCGGTTGGTAGGGGAAACGAGTAAAAAGCTTCTTTTAATTGATGATTTTTCTAATTCAGTTCGCGCTTTAATTATGTAATTGAATTGAACGCCGAATAATAATTTAATTAATTTTTTTTATACATGTATAACATATATTTTGTACCAAAAATTTTGTTATAAAAGACAAAATATTATTTACTTGATATTAAATTTACTGCAATCAGTGCTTAATCAATCAGTGATTGGAGCTTATAAAGGCAGTCTTTTTCAATACATGTGTTGCTTGCAAGGAGAGTTGGCAGTTGAATGATTTGTTATTATACAGTTACCATATTTGGGATTACTTTTCAATTAGGGAAGGGTCCTTTGGCACATACTCAATAATTTTGTTGATTCGTGAAACTTCTCGTTGAATAGTGATTATGTTTTCAATTTTAATAAAATATCATATATAAATTACTATTGTCAGTATAAATAAAATTTAAGCAATTGTAATCAAATCGATTTAATTATTATCTCCAAATCCATTAATCCATTTAAATACACATTCAAATTTCATGAGCGTACCATTTGGAGCATTTGTCTAACGATTAACGTCATACATACATAGTTACAAATGTCATAAATATAAAAAAAGAATCCGTTAGATAAATTAAAAAGAAAAGAGGAAATTACATGAATACAAAATTTATCGCGTCCCTAACCTAGACTAAGTGACTGGACAGTGAGTCAAGTGAGCTGCGCGATTTTCACAATGGTCCACTGTGTCAACGGCGTGGTTGTATTGGTCGTTGTCGTTGGTAGATGATGGCGTAGCGTAGCATTGCATTGCATTGCATTAGTAACGCGCATCTGCCTCAACGACGAGTAGGCAGCGCGACCGACGCTCTAAGTATATAAATGCATGGGGTGGACGCCCGGTCAGTAACCCTACGATGATGCGAGAACGTGCTACGACGGTCAGGGACACCCAAAGGGTGTCGGGACAATCGTCAAAGCGTTGTTCTCCGTCACAATTTGCTTTGACGCGCAAGTAGTGAATATCAAATAATGCGTCTATATTCGAACATTAGTCTCAAAGAAGTAATCTTTATTTTTTTGTGATAGTCATAATCTGACTACTTAACTAATAATTACGTATTATTTATCAAAATATTTATTCACGTAAAACGACCAATATTATTATATTTAATTATAAATTTTTAAACTAGAAAACCATTTAAAAATAATCTTACTTATTCGATCTGTGTTAAGTTAATTAATTGAAATTGTAATGTACACATTTTTATAATGTGACGTATTGAATTCATTCAAATAAAAATTATATTTTCTGCAATATGAAAACGATTACAATTATGGATCGTATTATTTACCAAAAGGCTGCCGTTGTAGTTTTTTTAAATTTTCATCTATTTTCAAAGAAATAGAAACATTTTGATTAATTTTAAGTTGTTTAATATAAAGTGCGTTATATGTGAAATATTCGAGTAGTTCATATTTTTGCAAAATTCATTAGCTTTGAAAATAGAAATTTAATAATTAGTTTGTTTAATGGATGTAAATTTTGCGAAAAAGAAATTTTTCGTTACAGTGAGAAATGAAATTGAAAAGAGAAAATTTGAAGAAATCATAAAAAAGACGTTTTGTCATTTTGGTAATAATATATTAATTATTGAATTGTCATCACGCTTTTAAACATAGATTACAATTATTTCTTTATATTTTTTTACTAAGAAAATATTATTATTGTTTCAAACTAAATTTAATCATATAATTTCAAACAAACAATATATTTAAATTTCTTAAATTTATATCATTACATTCAAAAGTAGTTTTTCAATCATTTCAACGATCTGATTTTCCTGCGTGGAAAAAAATAGTCTGGATTTAGTACGAAAACAGTACGGCAAAGTAGTACGGCTGTAGTGTGGGCCATACTACATCCATACTAAAAAAACAGTCCGGGCCACCCAGACTAAAACAGTCTGGGTCAATCGAAAGATCCAGACTAATTTCGGACTAAATCCCAGACTGAAATAATCTGGCTACAGTCTGGCGAGGGCAGAAGTTAAGTCTATACAGTAGTACGGCTACGATCCGGCAATAGTATGAAAAATTTACCAAAAATTCCAGACTATTGCCAGACAAACGCCAGACTAATTCAGTTTAGCTAGAGTCCGCCAAATGTACCGATTCCGAACTACTAAAAGGGTATGGCTGACGTACGGCAACAGTACGGATGAGTTACTGAAATTCCAGACCGATGCCAGACAAACGCCAGATTGATTCAGTCTGGCCAAAGTTCGATAAAAGTACCAATTCAAGACTACTCAAATGGTATGACTTACGGACGGTAACAGTACGGATGAGTTACTGAAACTGCAAACCAATGCCAGACAAAGGCCAGATTGATTCAGTCTGGCCAGAGTCCGGTAAAAGTACCGGTTCCGGACTACTCAAATGGCTTACGTACGGCAACAGTACGGACGAGTTACTGAAATTCCAGACATAACTTAATATCAATAAAATTCAATTGTTTAAACAATTTGTTTATAAATCATTTATTAAACAATCGGAATTACGAAAAAACACGCGTTATTCGAAAAAAGGTCCGTAATTAGAACAATCTGATGAAGGAAAATTTTATATTACAAAAACCGTAATTTTTTATAATTGTTTAATAATTTATTTAAATACAAATTGTTTAAACAATTTCATTTTATGGAAATTAATTCCAAGATAATTTGTAACGTTAGAAAAAATACATCTTTCAAGTTTTGATTCTTTAAACAATTTGTTTTTAAAAAATTGTTGAACAATATCAATATAAAAAAAAACAAATTTCTTAATTTAATTTAATTTTGTTTCTGATATTAAGAATTCCTTCATCGTGATTGTGCTAGCTACGGGACTTTAATAGTTTAATTTGACGATAGAACGAATGAACGAGTGTCTACCTGTAATTTAATGTGTGCTATTACATGTCGCTCTGGTCAAGGGGCTATGTATTTTGACTAGGAACTCGAAGTTCCCGAGTTCGATTCCTAGCTCTGTCGTTAGAAGAAAAATCAAAGTTAGTGGTTTTCTATCGGAATCTTTTTTTCTTTGTTTTCATATTATAGATACGGTAGGTTGTTATTAAATAGTATTCATAAATATCTTTGATAAATTTCTTTTTTAAATAAATTAATAAAAATAGTCTGCACAGCCAGACTGTTAATAGACCTAATTCAGACCGTGTCCATACAATATCCTGACTACTAAGCCAGACTAAATCAATCTGGCGTTTGTCTGGCATCAGTTTGGAATTTCAGTAACTCGTCCGTACTGCTGCCATACGTCAGCCATATCATTAGAGTTGTCCGGAACCGTTACTTTTACCCGACTCTAGCCAGCCGGAATTAGTCTGGCGTTTGTCTGGCAATAGTCTAAAATTTTTGGTAAATTTTCCATACTATTGCCGGATCGTAGCCGTACTAGGGTATAGACCTAACTTCCTCGCCAGACTGTAGCCAGATTATTTCAGTCTGGGATTTAGTCCAAAATTAGTCTGGATCTTTCGATTGACCCAGACTGTTTTAGTCTGGGTGGCTCGGACTGTTTTTTTAGTATACATGTAGTATGGCTCAGACTACTGCCGTAATACTTTGCTATACTGTTTTCGTACTAAAGCCAAACTATTTTTTTCCACGCGGGTTTCTATTCAACTATCAGTTACATAGAAGGACCAAAAGCGCACCTTAACAAAACACTTCCTCCATCTCAATCATATAAAATTTGACCTGCGAACGGTCCGATCCTTTTCACATTCGGGGGTCTGTCTTTTATAATCGTGTCTTTGTTACGACAAAATTACCGGACCACGCTTTTTCTCAACGATGAAAGTGAAATAATTCGTCTTTGTTCGTCGACTTTAGATCTAAAACAACTTCCTTCTTTAAAGTAGTGTGCAAACGATCGAAATTGAATTATCAAAATTGACTTGTTGATTTGCAATTATTGTTTGTTATCGCCAACATTACCGGCACGCGAAATTTTTCGCTCGATGACCATCAGATGTCATGTGAATGCGCGACTCGTCGGTCGGTCATGTCGTAAACTTCTATTTCGCGGTTCGCGATCGCGGCTCGTGCCGCCACCTACTCCCGTTTCATTGACCCACTCGGTATGAAAGTAGCCTGCCTTTTCGCAACTCACGTAAATCAATAATTTTGAATGCACTGATAACCGAGATTCCAACTTATCAGCCGATAAACCCGCAGCGAAAAAGTCCGAATTTGAAGCTCCAGATCGATACGCCGAGAAAAACGTGATATCAAAGAGTGCGAAGTTAACATCAGAGTTTTTTTTTAACAGGAAATCGTAGTTGTAAACCGCATTGTAAATGACTTTTATTCATTAAACACGAACATTTATTTATTTATGAAACATAAAAGTGAACAAAAAATTATAAAATTAAAAAGTATTTTATATTTTTACTTTGGTAGAAATCCACGTAGTAACCTTTTTCACTCGTTGAGCGTGTCATACGACGTTAAAAATAAAGATATCAAAATTAAAATGTTTAAATTAGAATAGGATTAATAAATGGGCAGTTACCTCTCTGTTGAATTTCAGTTTTTACATTTTAAGCGTATTAAACGTGAAATTATTTTTATTACGGGAATTATGGAAGCTGGATTTACGTTTTAGATGCATGAAAATTTTGTATGCTGACATACTGCTCTCGACATCATATGAAAACTAAAGTACCTAATCTGCTTTTGAATTTAGAAGCAAATCTAAAAGTCGAAAAAACAAACACACAAATAATTATCGTTGAAATTGAAAAGCGAGAAATGTCAAGTAATGGTAATGTGTATGTTATTTGTGTTTTTTCAACATAAATGTTAATGATTACTTGTTTTTGTATTATGAGAATCTAAAATTCTTAAAAAGTGGATTTCAGATCCACGAAATACTCAAAATTTGTTACATAATATAGTAACATGCACCACATAAGTTAAAAAAAAGATTTTACATTTTCGACGTTTTATTATATTTCCGTTCTACGTTTTCTACATTTCTACTATTAAATATATTTGATGAATAAATCTCTATTTGTATAATAAATTGCAATATGACTTGAGTGTATGAATACTAGCAATACTTTTATGAAGCATATTTTTCTGAATCTAAATGGTTATCGGGAGCAATGCGCGCTGAAAGACAATTGAACTCGTTTCGACACCGCGAAAAGAAATCGTTTGGAAATGAATCGTTAGATAGAACGGGTATTTTTTCTCGCAACTCCAGAGTGTCGCAGCTTGTTTCCAAACAATCTTAATCGCCCGAGATAAGTGAGATTCGACGATCCGGGGCGACGCACTTTCGGCGTATCGCGAGCCATGCTGCGATTGCAATATTTTAACACGATTGATTAGAGTATTGTGATGACTTCTATGAAACAAATAATCTTAATGTTGATACTTCGAAAATGTTTACAAATGATTTTGTGAATTTTCGTACACACTTGAATTTTTTATTACAAAATAATATGTAACAATATTATATGTAATATGTAATATGTAATAATATGTAACAACTAATAATAAGATTTCAAATTCACATTTGATATAGTATTGAAATGCATGATAATTCAAAATAAAAATTCTTGAACTCATATCATCAACTGAATTTCTTCTTTTGAAAAAAAAAAAATTGTATTATACATTTTTAACATTCTCTGTTGTAAAATTGCTCTACTCCATTATTAAGTTTACATAAAATATTCAATAGTGCAATGTTCACAGTCTAACGTTGCAATGGATTTATTTGTAACCTAACGTTCTAAATGACTCATAATTAGCCTTAGAATGCCAATCCCGAAATAACGTTTCAAAATGCTCTGTTCGACAGTGCACTTTTCCACTTCTCAGGCGCCTTTTTCTTTCCAAGATCTGATTTCCCAGGATGATTAATTGGAAACTAAATTGTTTATGATTTCATTACTGATTCGACGGTGAAGAAAACGACCGCGTTTATAAATCATCATAAACGAAGTAGCCGGCGAAACTTGCATAACGAACGTTGCTTTGAATCGTGAGGTAACTCTCCGTGTGACCCGAGGGCCCGATCGCTCGGCTTAGTAATGGTTTCGCTTTCTTTTGATGACTTTCCTACGTTCTACGAACTCTTATTTGTTGCCGTGTTTTCGCCTCCCTCCCCTTTGACTCTATCCATCCAATCCAACTATTTATCAATGTGTCTCCTTCCATTTTCTTCCCATCTCACTCATTATATCTGTCTTTCTTAACCTTTACTCCTTTCATTTTCTTAATGAGTCAACCACGAGAAAGTAGCACCGAATCACTGCAGTTTTCACTTTGCGCAAACTTCTTTCTTTCAGAACCGAAATTCCGACGATATGAAGCAATTTGTAAGGTCGTATTTAGAGAAATTAATAAAGTAACTTTATTGTTAATTAGAAACTTATATTTCAAATAAACACATAAAAAGATTTTATGGAATCAATCAAACTGTAGTTAAATATACAGAATAAACTTATTCAATTATTAAAGGACAGGCGCAGACATAAAAAAATTAATCTCAACGCAAGAGATTTGATTATAAAAATAGATCATGAATAATATACAATTTGTTTTAAATTTTAGAAATATCACATGGATATCACATTGTTCTAATTAAATATTAATAAAAAATGAATTAATGCATATATACATAACGACACAATGTAATAGAAAACACATCGTAAATCAATAATAATAATAAATCCCGAACCTCAGTAAATAAATAACATTCCAAATAAATATCAATAAGTTAATTGTTTTGAATAGCCCGTTGACTAAAATATTTCATCAGTCGTTTTCTAAATATATTTACAGTAGTAGTGCTTCTTGTTCCTCTGGGTATTTCGTTAAATAAATTGAAACCCGTATCGAACGCTCTTTTGCGCTGAAAGTGTACATTTGTATGTCAGAGCAATAGTTGCTCTGTTGGGTTGCCCTTTTTGTGCTATATTTGTATGTTGTTAATATATGATTCACATATGGTCCATATATGGTATCTTCATGTTAAACATATATGGGAATTTATGTCAATAAACGACTAATTCTTAACCATTTTTCATATTGTGTATTGTCAAATATGCGAAATAAAAAATACTTTGTGTTATGTGTTATATATGGATGGAATCTGTAATAAATAATATATGTGTTAATATGAGCCATATATATATTATATATCGGTCATACATACATCATATGTTGTTAATATATATTTGTTTCTCTAGAGAAATATACATTTTCCAGTGACAACAAATTTCAGGGTATAAAAATGAACATCTGCCCAAGGAAGGAGCTCGAGTGACGAGTGTCGTTGGACGATTGATTAATATTCCTTCTAGCATTTTCAATGCACCGTGCAGTCGACTAACTAATATACGTGTGCGTATCGGTTATTGTTTACTTGTTTTTTTTTTTTTTTTTGGGGGGGGGGGTTAAACTAGTGCAGGAGAAGCGTAGTCAGGGAATCAATCAATATGTTTTCATGAAATTGTTCTTATTTAAGGTCAAAGGGAAACGACCTCCGGAGACTGCGCAATCTGCGCTCGACGGATCACGGGACGTGCAAGTCTTGTTTTTGCTATTCCATAATATTTATTTTATTGACGGTGCACATTAATACGTCGATTGTTGACATAAAATACGGCACAATAGCTTTTGCATTACATTTTATCGATGTATTATTTACTGTCAAAGAAATTATATTCGTCGTCGGTGTGTATATTAAAGTTGGAGTATTTATTGATTTGACAGTGTTTTCTTATAAACACTTGATAAACATTATGATTCGTCCGTGTTAAAACCACAACTTTGTTGCTATATTGATCAACTTAAAAGTCGTAACAAAAGTTTATTTATTATATTCAAAATGATAAGAGCAGGTTTACCTGAATCATACAAAATTTGTTTTTATTATCATTGAAAATAGAAGTTTATCTGCTTTTTTGAAATTAACACACAATTCCCTTAATAGGAGTTAAGTTTTTTTTAATATAATCACAATTTAATTTAATATTGTTACAAGTTAATTATTAGTTACAGCAAGTGAACTTGGATTCAATTGAAATTTAAGGTTAAAAGCAAGTGAAATCTGCCAATAATCAAGGTTTCTCGCTTCAAGTGAATTTTAAGAACGTAATATGCTATGATTTTTACTCCACCTAGAAAAATTCAAGAAATTGAGCAATTGAAAACATATAGATTATAATTTTAATAACAAAATAAGTAGAAAAAAGTAAATACTTAAAGCACCGATGTAACTGCAAGCGATATTTTTTTCAAGAGATTTTTTCCAATATATCAGATACAGTTTTAACCACCATTATTAGCGTAACATTTAAGAATTATCTTTCGTTTAATTTACATCCAATCTGAGTTATAATTTAAATTTCTTGGTCTATCAACTTTGCATTAATCGCCATTAACTCGGTTTTATTTTATTCCCAATATTTTGCACATTTACATTAAAATACCATCTCAGCGAGTTCGCTCACTCGTTTGTTTCATTTGGAAACAAGTAATAGCAACTAGACCACAAGCGTTAATTCTTTATTTAAGACTTAATCCGGAAAAATGGCAAATAATTAAAAGTAGGTTGTCCTTATAAGATGCATTCGACGTTTATCTTTGTATAGTAATGCGCGAAAATTCAATAGTGGCCTGTTTTAATGCAATTGCGTCCTTTGCAAAACTGCGCGCGCACTTCAAATTGTCAGTGAACACTTATATGAATACATTGTCATATTTGTATGTGCACGCTCAGATAAATGAATAAATAAATAAATAATTAAATAAATAAACATATATATACACAAGTGCAAGCATTTGAATACTTGCATTAGTATGCGAGTATTGGCGCGCATGTGTAAGTATTAGTTAAACGCGTTAAGGAGGTTCGCATGCACAGGCGACGCACACAACGAAACAAAAGTTCAGTCACTCCGTAACCTCCTTTCGATCGAAACTATTACACACAAGGTAGTGGTTCTCAACCGGTCGCTCAGCCGTTTTACTTTCGTTCACCAGCAGGATCACGGGACTTTCTAGCCTACGAAATCGCGAGTGAGGAATTCTTTAGCGAACCTCGTCTAAACGATCCGTCAATTTGGTTGCGACAGGCCGCGAGCCCATTGTTCGCATTTCTCCGACCTTTTCGAATGCGCTTTTTCGACCACGCAGGCGGCTTGAACTTTCAAATAACAATTGCACTGCAGTGGCACAATCACGGTTTCAGTGTTACCAGATTATAGTTTTTAAAATGCTTAAATGATGTTGGATCACCTAGTAAGAGTTGAAAATTATAAATACAAATATATTTTTTTACAGGTAATCAAAGCATTTTTCAGAGTTTAAAAAAAAAGATAGTTTATTATAAAATTATGACAGATAAAAATTATGCTTACAGTATAAGTGTGATCTTTTCATTCCTACTAAATAATTATTACTGAATTCATTTACCTCTTGAACACATTTATACATCTGTAGTAAGTAAAATAGAATTACTTATTTAAAACATTATTATGCTTTGTACAAGTACATTGTATGGTTTCAACAGATAGATACATCGATACCGCGATCGTATCGATAAACTTGTGACGCCTGTGATGCGCGTAAAGTAAATATAATCATAATATATAAATATAACGCAAATATAAATATAATCAAAGTATGTGTAGAGATGGTCCGCGATGAGATATTTCTAGACAACACTCATGCTCATCTGCAATCATAGATTTTGCCTGTTGTGATACAAGCAAAGATCCAAGAGATGCAAAAAACTATACATATTTTATGCCTTTCGATAATAAAATAATGTACCTATCACAATTACAGACATAAATTATGACTTTGGTGCAATACATGTTGCTGTATTGTTTTATAGTTTCTTTCCTCGTAGAGTTCATTAATCTGGCTGTATGATATGGCTTGTCGAATGATTCTCTCGAAGCCTATAGAATGTACAATGCGATTTGGTAATGTCGACATAATTATAAGAATAAATTCGGTAAATTAATTAAAAAAAAATTTTTAAAAGTGCATAATCTATTTTAGAGTAAATGAAGGGCTAGTTTTTTTTCTACACGAAAAGCGTGACACTACCAAAACACTCGTTT
The DNA here is from genome assembly GCA_022817685.1 of Aradophagus sp. ZL-2020. NCBI lineage: Eukaryota > Metazoa > Arthropoda > Insecta > Hymenoptera > Scelionidae > Aradophagus > Aradophagus sp. ZL-2020. The sequence continues at coordinate 16,262 of JABFOV010001686.1, forward strand.
TCAGTAATAAAACCAGTGAAATTATGAAATATAAACTATATAATTAAAATATAAAATTAAATAAGAGATTTGAAATTGTACCAGGGGTAAATTTTTAACCCCGGGCTTTTAATCCGAGATAAGATGAAGTAAAAGCTGTTAGAGGATGAAATCGAGCAGTTTGTAAATAGTTTTACGATCGGATTCGTTTGCGGCGTAAAGCGAATTTCAGCGTTTCTGAGAAGCAATATCGAATCGGACGCGCGTTTTCGTGATTACACGTGAAGCGAAACTGGGCCAACAGGTAACGGGGAGATAAAATTCACGAGTTGCGCGCTGCGCGATATGTTTTGTTCGCGCCAACAGCCTTCGTCATTGTGAGGTCAATTACCGATTAGCCACTTATCTGTCAAAGACTGAAGCTGAGAAATTAATCGACGTCTTATCGCCATCTTTTTCCCATTACATCGCGCGATCGATCTTGACTCGTGATGTCCCGCGCCAATAACAATTTTATTTGGCTCGCCGACTTATCGCAATAATAAGCTTGTTTTTAAAACTCCGTTTATCTATGTTTAAATAGGTAACGTGATGTTTGTGACTTATTTGTGAAATCCTTAATTACGATACTTTCAATTTTTTGTACGAGATTTTAAAGTCACTCGTTTTGAGATGGGAAGTTAATGAAAGTGCGCGCGCTTTGAGAGACACTGTTTATTGCTTGATATAAAATAAAACATCAATCAGGTTGATTTCGTATCGCGTTTCGTTGGTTACGATCTTTCGCTGATAAGGAAGTACAATTTGCGGATCGTAAAATATTTTTCGTTGATGTCGAAATATCTTTATCGGGACAATGCTCATTCAGTACTTTGTACATTTTATTAAATAATTGTCGTTCTTAGAAAAAGTATAAAATACTTTATTAAATTATTTGCGAAGAAATATTTGATATAATAGTAGAATGCAAGTATATTTAGATTTGTCAATACTATGTTGAAAATGTGTATAACATCTTATTTTAAGTATTGATACACATATGAACTCAATAATTCTTCGCGCAGGTAAAATAAATCTAGAATAATTTTACCAAATGCTTCGTTGCATCAACAAAACGCTTTTTCCTCGGTGTAACAGCGTTCAATAAGCATCATTGAACTTTTATTGACAAAAGCCGTTGACACTCCCGGCGAACTAACCATATTCTACATCGCGGAAGAGCGTCACTCTCTCACTGGGTTTTAAGCGTAAAATTTTATGTATCGCGCGTCGACGGTCGAATGTTTAGGTCGAGTTGCTGACAGGGCAGTTTAATAAAAATGATTGATGCGTGGCGCGTGCCATTGGTGGGTAAATTCATAGCGCCGAGACTCATGGCTAACCGAACCGACCATTTAACCGTTACTTTCGATGTGATTGCGAAATTGATAGGCACTTGTCATTGTTTAATTGCCCGGTTGATTTTGTAATGAATTAATAGCAGAGTTCGCGTCCTCGCGCGTGATCGCTCTGAATATAGTTATTTATCATTCGATATTAAGAAAGTAAAAGTAGCGGCGCCGCGATACGGCCGAACATGTTGATATTTATATTTTCACGTACGTGCACACAAATGTGCGGCGTTCCGAACGTGTCCTCGCACGGTCGCTGCACCGTTTGCCACGCGCGACTTGACCAACATTAAGCAATCGAGCAATGTTCCCCATCGCGCTACTTTCCAGAAAATTCTTAATCACGGCATGAAAGTATTATCAGACCTTTTCGTTAGTTACTCGCTTTTGCGACAAGATTATGCGTGAAAAAATATAAGATGAGAGGAACGATTTCGTTATCGAATTCAATGGGCGGGATTCATTTTCATTAGACCAATGAAACGTTTGTTTGTACAACGAGATAATTAGCTCATAAATGGGCGCAAAAGCTTGCGAATTCCGACACCCGCGCCGATTTTGCAAATGTGATTTGTAATGAAATATTAATTGGCAGCTTACTCGTCCAAGATTCTGAAACATATTTTTGTAACATCTTGAAACTGAAAACAATTTTCCTTTAAAGATTATTACGTATAAAGATTTAATCTTTATACGTAGTAAATTTGCAAAAGTAAAAATTGAATGAAAATAAACGCAGGGAAAACATTAGTGAAAACTTTTATGTTGCGTCCGACCGTTATTATCCCCCCCCCCACCTCCAATTAAATATTCTGATTTCTTAATTTTTGTCATTTTATAATACATTCTTTTTAATTTTTTTTATTTTTTTTATCTTAATTTTAACTTGTTTAGTTTAATTATATGAAAAGACAAATGTGAACTTGAATAAAAAAAGTGAATTACAAAACTGGAATATATACGTCATCATCGATCACCAGTTTGCGGGCAATGTTTGCGTTCATCGCAATAGATGATTAGACTGTTGGACAGATTCTAAAACACTTATTAGATAATGTTACGCGATAGGAAAAGTTTAATAGAGAAATTATTTAAATGTTATGGCCGATAAAGTTTGCTCAGTGATAAGCAGATCTATCTAAAATTAGAATTAGCATCATTTTAAAATCTTATAGCAATACATTTATCAGGCGTATCATCTTCAAGATAATTTCGTAATAATTGCTTCAATCATATAAACAAAAGTATAATAATAAAGTTGTATCACATTTTCGGTTAACAATGGGAAAGTTCAAATTTTGACATATAGTTTAATAAATCATTACTGTTGTTACATTTAAATACTACGACCAAACAGCAAAGTAAAAAACATACGACGCCATACAAATGTCGATATTTTGTAATTTATGTATGTATCTGAAAATATAATCCGAAATGTATTTTTAATTATTTTTGTGAAATACATAATTAATAAATATAGAAATTTATTCAAAAATATACATCTTGCATATATTTTTTTTATATTCAAATTAGTACAAGTGTCACTTAGACAAATCTTTTCACGAGAGAAAATTTCAATTAGCCAGCAGTATATAAAGAATTTGTTATCTTATATTTTAAAAGTATTCTAAGTAACTTACGATGTTTTAACTTCTTTCTTTGTGAGTTTATAATATTTAAACTATTGAAAGTATACTTCTAAAAATTTAAAATTATTTTTTTCCATGTATTATGTATAATTAAACAATACAATACGAGTAACAATGTTTCATAACAATATATACCTCTTTATTTTATTGTAACAACAAAATTTTTGGCTTCGGATTCTGCAAAGTTTTTTTTGTATATTCTGTAAAATTACATACATAACTCATAATATGTAAAACCTGTATAATGTTTTTGGTCCAAAGTATTTGAAACATTAATCGGATTGACGTTTAATTTGTAATGATTCAAATAAAATAATCCGAATGTAAGATAAATGAACGGAAAATTTCATTTCGAGTGTATTTCGTTTATTTACGTTTGATTTATTTAACTTGTTCCTTTTTCAGTAATGAAATACAGAAATAATTCTTTTGTAGAAAAGCTTAATTCAACGAATTTGAAAAGAAAACCGTGCCAAATGAATACAAAGCAGTGTCGTGGAATTCAAATTGAAAATCCCATAACTTCGTGCGCGCATTTTAAATCTCCTTGAAAAAAAACGCCGTGGAAGATATTGTACGAGATATTCATGTCGTACTTCAATTATTAAAATACTGAGTTTGTTAATTTCACAGGAATAGTAGTTTTTTTTAAAGAAAAACAATATATATATATATATATATATATATATATATTGCAATTTTGAAAAATTTAAGACATAGCTTTATATATGGTGCAATTAGTGTTTTATTTTGAAAATTTTTGCAGTTATTGCAGAAATCATAATGTTATATTTTTCTAAAATTATTTTAATATATAATATAACCAATTTATAATATTTTAATTAATTAACAATTATTTTATTATAATTACTTTCCGGTGAATTTTTTTGAAAATCTAACTTTCAATCAAGGTAAAATTAGTCTGTGTTTAAATGAATTAAATTACGATAATACGAGCAATGTCAAAAGACGGTTTTCCAATACCGATTTTTTCGGTTGTATCGTCAAAACTTCATCGCGCTGTCAAAGTCCATCCTTCGCCCGGTGAACTCAATTGTTTTCTTCGAGCTTGCTCTGGACTCGCGGAGGCAAGTTGGTCGGCCGCTGCGTTGAGCAAGCGACCGAACGAACGAGCGAACGAATGAGCAGCAGTCACCTCGATAGCGACTGTTGAACCCGCGAGAATCTAGGCCGACGCGCGAACACGCGGCGCACCACCACACCGCACCATTGTCAGAGCTTCGTGTGTGCCTATGAGTGTGTACATGTATGTGTGTGATTTCTTGGTATGAATGTGTGTACGCGCTGCATCGCGCTGCAAATACGAATTCATATGTGTCATATGGGACAGAATTAGGTGCCACCTAAGCTTCTCTGTGCGTGAATCTCTGTATGTGTGTGTTCGGGGCAAATACCGACGCGATATCACTCCCATTGATTCGCGCCACGGACACTCGGCTTTATTTTCCAAACTCTCCGACACTCGTTACGTAAGGACCCAAGGTACCAGAATAATTTGCGCGTTTCGTTCGCAGAATGCATTTCGTTGAATCGTTGAGTTTATGGTTTAATAGGTTCTCAAAGTCTCGTCATTTGGATCATACGTTTTTGATCATTGATTTTGTAGATTATTTGTCGCTTATGTGGAATGCAGGTTTTACTTTGTAAAATATTCATTCATTTAAAAATGGACCGGTTTCTCTTGTTCTAATGCATAAACGTTTTTATGTACTATTATTTTATTTAAAAGAAGAAGAACACTTTGTTTTAATATGAATTGTGGTAAAATCATGTAAATAACTGTAAATTCAAATTGAACGTATTTCGATTGAAAACGATTACGTTTACATACAATTTTTACTCTGCGAAGGAAAAGGGAAAGTTACTTATTGCAATTGAATTCATTTCGCTGTAAATAAAAATTTCTCTTCAAACAAGTAAACGTCGTTTTCATTGAAGAAAGTTTTTTTTATGAGATAGATTGTAAAAAAGTGATAGTGTTACAAATTCTATATGATTCTCGTTGGTTAAAGAAAATTAATTTTATCAATAGTATTTTCCTCGATTAACAAATAATAGAAAAGTAGGTATTTTTATACAATTACTAGAAACATTCTTACAAAAAAAATAATAAAGTTAATAAATGTTGGTTGTAGCAATCATAACCTGAAATAACCGGAAAACCATAAAACAGTAACTTTATTTTACAGCTGACGAATTGATAAAACTTCTATTATTTGTCGATAAACCTTTACAGCTTAGCAGTAAAATTTGCATTAACATTTCTCACAAAACCTCCCCTTTTATGCTAAAATGGAAAATTTATTTTCACCTAAAATCGCTATAAATTAAACCACATATTTTTTGACACGCAATTCATTATACCCATCAACATTACTAGCTTTCACGTGTTAGTTCTGCAAAATTACAGATACATTTCCTCCAGTTTCCGTCGCGAAATAATAAACGCACTGATGCTGAAATCAACTCAACCGTGTCATCGCGACCGATATTTAACAGTGAAACTGGAGATGCACGATGACTTTCGTTGCGAATCTTCTTCATTAGTCGCAACATTGTACCTCATACCTAATCGTTATTTAGCCAGAATTGGTGTTAAACTTTTGCTCACTTAACTCTCGCAAATGCCACTCGTGCCGATTCCGTAATGTAATGCGGATTGTGTGGAGTGGCTTTTTTCCCTCCTCCTCGAACGGATCGAAGAGAGCTCGTTCCCTCGCGTAGCCTGGTTCAAGCGTGTTCGCACTCTCATCGAAGGACGACGAACCCGGGTCAGATGCTGTCCGGGCTACCCTTGCTGCGCCATCCTCGTCCCCTTCCCCCTTCCCCGACTCCATGCCCCAGCCCCCTCTCTCTGACTCCGTTTCTTCTCACTCCCACGCAACTTCGCCCTTTCTACGTTCGGCTGGAGCTGCCTGTGTCTTTTACAGCAATGCCGCAATCAATGTAAACGCGAATTTCTGTCGCGACGTTACGGTGAGAATAGGAACGTCATTGGGAAGGCCAAACCGTGTCAAAAGAAAATTCGCGACGCGGTGGGAAAAAACACTTTATGATATCTCTGATCTCACGCGGGATTGAAGTCATGGCATCATCGACGGAATCGAGTTTAGAATTATTGAGTAAAATTGAAAATGATTATTTAATACTTTAACGATTTAAGGTGTAATGAGTATTCATTCGATGAATATGACAATTAAACAGTTCTGTTACCAGATTAGATATTAAATATAAAATTATAAGTAATTAGTTATTGAACGCCCAATATCTGGGAGCAGGATAAAAGTTGCGCTCGCAAATCGGTTATTCATAAATGACTTCGCGCCAGATAGTAAGTTTCGCGGCCTTTACCATTTAATGCCCAGGGTAATGATCCATTCGTATGACAGGCTTTGGCGATTTTTCCCATCAGTCGCGATAAGCGGTCAGAAACAACACGCGAGCCAAATATTAAAAACGCTGTTTACGAATCTATTAATATTTTAACGGGAAGTCGGAAAAGTGTATCAATACGGCCCGAAGTACGAATTTATCGCACGCATGGTGTCGATAAGTTGACGAGCACTCGGATCGATCACGCGAATCCGTCGGCCAGTCAGTAGAGCGATGAAATATTAATATGTCGCGAAAATAGAAGGCCGCCGGCCGCTGAAATAGAAATGGCCACAATTAATGCAAACGTTACACAAACTATCGCTTGGTAACAAGCCAGCGAATCGTTAAAGCGGAATGATATTTCAGTCTTGGAATTCGACTTAATTGAAATTTCAACCTGCGCCGGTGAAATTTCATTTCGACCGATCCGCGGACGAAAATAGTCCGCCGGAGTTGCGGCTTTGGAAATAGATGAACTTTGATCAAACGCGAAGAAACGGGCATGTGGGGAGAGAAAGAAAGCGAGGGAAAAGTTGGAAATGCCGACTCCCACTGGCGGACCATTGTTTCACGTAACCATTCCACCTGACTTTCATCATTACGACTATCTCCAGTTGCTCGTGTGCCAACTGAAAAATGAAAGTATTGTCTAGGCGGCGCTATTCTCACTTTCGAACTCGTCATCATCGTGCGTTCCTCTGGCTCGGCGGCAACTCGATCGTGCGTGTTATACGTGTCAGAAGCCGAAAGTGTCCTACAAACGTTGCGCCGAGGCAACGACCTCGCCACATCCCTTATGCCTCCGCTAATCATTAGCGGCTTCGGAATTATCGCCTCGTCCAACGCGTTGCATATTTCCGAGCGAATTTCGCGCCATTTTATGCCCTGACACACATCGGTTCAATCATTGCGATAGAATTGCTTCATTCTCGTTACAATCG
>JABFOV010001687.1:0-23615 GCA_022817685.1 Aradophagus sp. ZL-2020
TTACAATATATGATGAATTTCCGTTACACATAAATATGTTCTAGACACAAAAAGTAAATAAGAAAACATAAATTAAATATGAATGAACGTATCAGCAATGCAGGCATGACTGACAATTTCGGTTGATTGAATTCGTATAATAGAAATATTAATTCAATACTGTAAATATATAAGTATTAAAAAATATATTATTTATTTACACTGTAAATACATCTAGTATACTTTATAGTTAAATCAAACATAGATAGCATTCAATATTTTAATTGCAGTAACGAAACAATAAAGTCTGCGTCAATTTTTTTTTTTTTAATTGTTATTTTTTACTTGTTTTTAATTTGGTTTTCATTTTAATTTACTTATTTACCATTTGCACTCTAAACAAATGATAAATTATCGCTCGGTAATGGAATCGGTTTTTTGACGATTACAAAGGCTGAGCAATAATTTTAAATAAATACAGTACTTTTTTGACGGCAAATAACGGTTTAGTTGGCGCAGCCAAATTTTTTCATTTTGCATAATCAACACTTTCGGACTAGTAATTTACTTGTTATGCTTCAATTTTTAACCCAAGATTAATTGTATTTAAATCAATCGAACGTGCGCATTTGCAATTCGGTCGTCTAAGCTGCGATTCGGAAAGATGGAAAACAAGGCGCGAACGTAAAATGCGTTAATTGTGTTCTGTCAGGCGTAATGCTGTAACGATAAATTGAACGAAATTGTTCGTCGTATATAAGAAAATTAATGACGAAATCGACTTTCACGAACAATTACGTTTTACGACGATGAATAATTATGAAAGTAAAACAATTTACTGCCTTGCTCCGTATTTCCGATCGTTAAAGGCACTTGCGGCGTTTCAGAGGGACGCCGCGGGAGCATTTAGGTATTTGTAAATCGTGCGTTGTCTTAGAAATCAAGTTTGATCGACGAAGCAAACAATAATGTACCAGCGATACGTGTGCATACGGTTGACAAATTTTTCATTTTTAGATTGAGAAAATATTCGTATCGCAACGATGTTAGTTAAGAGTAAGTTTACGATTGCAATTAATGAAGATAGACCGATTTCAATACTTTATTGAGAAACCATCTAAATTATTTCATTGGTATTTCAAGTAAACTTATAATTCTTTGACGCGATTTCTTAATTAATGGATCGTAAAATAACGTAATAGTCGTGTGTATTAAGATGGTTGGGGCGAATCATAAGTCGTATGAGTGTACAAAAATAACAATCCCACTCGTGGTGTTTAAAAGTTCACTTTCTTGCACTATACGAAAAATTTGTATTAAAATATTAATAAACCCCGTGTGCAAAATATTACTTTTGAAAATTACTATTAAATCATACATGAGTGTAAAAACAATCATTTAAACACATTTTTTATTTGATATTCTGTTTTGTCTTTTTTCAATTCTTTTAAATACATATACTTTGATCTAAAAGAGACAGACCCATGATTAATAAACAGTAATCACTGTTTACTAATCATAAATAAATTATTGCTGTAGAATAAAATAATGAAATTGTTAAATGAAGACGACGGACAAAGAGTGCGGTTTAATCACTTAAATGGCGTTTATGGTTTGATAAAGTTGATTTGTAAGAAAAAATCGGTGACTGATTTTCACTTGAAACGATACTTCAGAAGTATATTAAAGTCTACACAATGACACGGTTTTCAAAAACGGTATTATAAAGTAGGTAAATGAAAAACCAATTAAATATGTCCATTATTCTCCAGTTCCCTTTTCTTTATCCAACTTTCGCAAAACCTTTTCAACGGTTCTTATCAAGATTGATTTTAGACCATGACTAACGTCAAATAATTATCTAACTGAAACCTCAATCTCGTTAAACTTACAAATCAAGCATCTGTTGAAGTTATTAATTAAATAAATTAATATCATTATAAATGACAGGAAATAAAACAGAAAATTCTCAAACACTATTTAATGTTAATTATTCTTTAAATAGGCCATTTCGAAAACCAGGGATGGCCACTTTTGGAATAAAAATAGGAAAACAAAATGATTAACATTTTGTTTTAACAAATCTAATAAAAAGTAATACTTTTTCGTTTATTTACACTGTTATTGATAAAATAATAAAGAGTTTATTTGAGTCTCTATTTATATTGCAGATGTGTCCGTCTGTGTTTAGAATTACTACTTCCAAAATATACATCGATTAATTTTACTATCAAATTTATTTATATAGTAATACAATTTCGTAATGATCTTTTTTCGTAATGATTACCTATTAATTGTTATAATATTATAATAATATCTTAAAATTTTACAGCTATATAATTATCTGAACAACTGTTTTTTAAAATATATCGTAATAAAATTAAAAAAAAAAGTATTGAAAATACTATAGCCATTTAGCAAATGATTAGATTTTTCCCGTTAATCTTCCATCATAAAAGTTTTCAGCTTTCATTTTAGACAAAACGTTCCTTATACAGTTTTGTTCCACATTTCAATACCATTATTCATTAGAGCGACGTTTATGACAAATTAATTTTTTTAATGAATTAATCACATTTGGATATAGTGCAAAAAATACATTAAATTGTAACGGTGCATTATTTGTTAATCAATTATTACGATGAATTGTTGCACTTTTAAACTTTATGAGAAAAAAATTTAATTAAATTCGCATGCATAAATATAATTTAAAAAATAAAATATAATTTAGAAGTAGATCTTCGCAATTTACTTGAGCATTTGATGCGCAATACTGAGAAAAGAATCCACACATCCATGAATATTTAAAAAATGTTATGAAATTAAATTTTGATATTTTATAATAAGTGCACTCATAAAAAAAATGTTACTTCAAAACAATTTGCTTTAATGGAAAACAAAAATAATTTTCAATAATAAATAACTCATGAAAATAAAGTTTCTATATTTTAGACGAACCTTCATAAAACTTTTTTTTTCTGAAGCAAACTACTAAAACCAATTAAAAAATTTGTTATCAAATCACATTTTCACGTGCTAGAAAAAAACTCACCATTTTCTTTTTTAATTATTAACACTTGTACACTAAAATGAGTTCCTATATCGGTGATATCGCGTACAAATTTCGCGGTTTAGCGCACCTTTCCGTTAAATTTATAGTCGATAATACCGGTCATTACAGTAGAGGGGATCATTTCAGTAGAGGGAACAGTTTAAAAATGTTCAACCGTCGAAAGTGGGATTTTCATAAATTATTATTGTTATATCAATCATCGATGTGCTTATTTTTTTTTTTTTTTTATTGACTTTTTTTTGACAAATTACAAGTCTCTTGCATAATTATAATTGCAACATATAAATAAATAAATAAGTGTAACCCTTACGTACCAAATTGTAAAAACATCATATTCAAAATATTCATCCACCTCGTTTCATGTCGGTGACTCTCGTAATAGTTCAATTCAACAATTTAATTATTTACTTGTACGATGAATGACATGAATTGTAATTTTCATAAATTAATTAGCTAAATCAAGTTGTGCTTAACTTCTTCCGATAGATTTATCGGTTTCATTGATCTTCAGTAGACAAATTATCTTAGAACTGTTGCTTTTACAGTCCGGATTATTAGTGCAGTTTGCAATTCTCACTTTTAAAAATTCTCTTCTTTAACTTTTTGCCGTGTGAATGTTTAGATCGTTCTTTGTTCTATAGCTTAGTTCAATTTAAACAAATATAAATTTGTATGACTTAAGCAGTTGTAAATTTTAGAAGAAATAATTGCATGTTTAAACTTAAAAAAATCTATTCATTTTCTCATAAGCATTTTTTTCGCGTAAACATTTTATTTTACTGCGCATAAATATTTTACTTTTTACTCTTTTACGAATATACGCAATTTATATATTAGTAGGAACATTTTGAAAGTTCGTAGCTGAACTGCACAAACGCAAGGGTCTCATTTCGAGACACCAAAAATGCCTTAAAATGAGACATCTTGGTACCAAAACCCCTCCAAAACCTTACGTTAGTACCGACGTCGGTCCCAACGTCATTTTTTTTTATCTATGATTTTTTTCTGAACTTTTCGAATTATTTTGAAGTTTATTTTGATAATACAAGACGTCTATTGAATATTATTATATTGCTAATAGACTTTACTTCCATCACCTCGTATTGAAATCAAATTTTCGACATGTTCTTTCGAGGGACTTTTCAAGTCGTAGGCTTGACCAAGCCACGCCATCATGTCGATAAGTCCTGTGGTCGGATTCAAATTGTAATTCCCGAGTTCTGCGGCTTTGTAATCCCAAGGAAACGAATGGTGGTAATTGTGCCAACCTTCGCCACCAGCCCAAAAGGAAACGAATCGATTATCCGCTGGTTTCAGACTTCTAAAATACATTTTAATCAATTAGTAAATAAAACATTCTGTTTTTGTATTATTACATTATTAATATTACAATTCTGTAAGAAGTTAAAATTTACTTGTTATATGGCCGAGAACCCCATATATGTGCAGCGCTATTTACCAGGAACGCCGCGTGAAGCTGAACCGTGTAACGAAAAATGACAGCGCCAAAGCTGATATGCCATAATTCTCCCCAACAATACACGGGAATTACCGTCGGTAACACAAAGCACATTGTCACCATGTATATTATGTAATGCCTGAAATGATTTTTTACCTTAAAATTTTTAATAAACTGATTTGTTTGTTTGTTTGTTATAACCAAATATATCAACACTGTTGCCTATAACGTCATTTTCACTGGGTGCGTTTTTGTTTGCTTCATAAAATTCTGTGAGAACAAGTGTGATAAATTTCGTTGACCAATCAAATTCCTCATAATTTTTACTGAATTTTATGAAACAAACAAAAACGGACCCATTGAAAATTAAAAATTAAACAACAATTAAATAACAAATTAATACTGTAGTTATTGACCTGTCAACAAACTGAACAACAGGATCGTTAATGATATCAGTCATGTCAATTTTTTTGCCGTTTTCTTTGACATCGGGGTGTTTTGCCATCATTAACCAGCCTATGTGAGAAAAAAAGAACCCTCGAGTCGAATTGTGCGGGTCGGATGAAGTGTCAGAATATCTGTGATGCGTTCTGTGATCCCGCACCCATGAATAAAGATTGGGCTGAAAAAAAAAATGATTAACTTATAACATTTATTATTGTAAAATGTTTATTTTGTTAAGATGAACCAAATATGCTATATTCAAGGGGAACACCTGCTCGAAATGCTCAAACACAAAATTTTTTTTTATTAATTTTGAGTAAAAAAGTAAAATGTTTTAGTAAATAACTGGAAAATTCCATTATTCCCACTGAATGAACTAATAAATTCAGCAGCTCGAATTGAATCGCTCAATTGTGCTTTTTTGAATGATTGGCTGAATTTATTGACTATTGACTTCTCGGTGTATGGGGAAAAGTATTCCACTGTACCGTTGTTCTACATATTGCAAAACATCGGGCAGCATTAGTGTACAATATATTACAAGTATTACAAAATTTAGTGTACTGTCATGAATGCTCCGTCAATTTTACGAACTCGGTTTTTTACATGGATGGAATTATTTTATTAAAATAGCAAAAGTTGTGTTCACTCAACAAAATAATTTGGTCATTATTTAAGTTACAAAAACTGTTTTGTGAAAATGTAACATAACTTTATGTTGGCGAAATTGATTAACAGAAAGACGGTTTTTATAAAATAAACAAAATAACAGCCTTAAGCATAAAAGTATATTTTGTAGAATCAACAAAATCGTTTTAATCAAACCAGTTTTGTAGATTAAACAAAACAAAATGATTTTTGAATAAAAGAAAACAGATTCAATTCAACAAACTTGTCCCAACATTTTTATTTTCAATTCAACGTAATCATTTCTGTCCACGCAGCGTAAAGAAAATCTGGATCTTCGGCCTTGATTATTCCTTATTTTCTCGATATAAAAAATTCATTTTCTACTTAATCAGTGAAATAATTTGACACTGGAGAAGGCAGTTGTTTGTTTCTCTATATGACATCTAAAACAAGTCAAAGAAATTTAAATTATTGAAATTGGGTCCATAATAAATTATCATTACTATAATTTCTTCATTCTAATAAAAAAAAAAAAAAAGTAATAATAATATAGTATAGTATAGTATATATAGTAACAATAAAAAAAAAAAAGTAGTAATAATAATAATTTTGAATAAAAAGATAGCAATAATAACTTACGGTCTTTATAAATAAGTCCCACTGTATAAGTCCAAGTCCATATAATAACTTTTTCTTCTTCTTCGTGAAGTTCGTTTTCTTGTACTTTTGAGACAAGAAAACGAATGATCACGATTATGACATTTCAACCGCCCTAGTTCTATGATTTGTACTACCGATGCGTGAACAAGTGTGTCCCCTTAAATAAGCTTGATTAATATGTTTTATGCTAGAAAAATACTTGTTCTACTGCAGCAATTATTATCAAGTTAATTTAAAACATTTCTACATACTAAATGGTTTAAATTAACGATTTCAATTTTAAAATGTGTAAATTATAATTACTTACATGACCCGCCGACAAATACAGACACGCAAGAAATATTTTTAGTGGCAGTTTTGCGGAATAACTCTTATGGGACCACAATCGATGTGCTCCTGCTGTGATTCCATAACCCCCGCAATGACCATATAATGCACCTGTACAGAAATAATATAAAATATTTTACATTTTCAATAAACAATTCGGCAATTGCACCGAGAGAACCATATACTAAAAAGTCACAATTGAATAGTAAAAGTTACTACTTAAACGGTAATTTTACTATTTAGCGGTAATTTTTGTTATTTGGTTCTTTTAGTAAAAATATTCCTCAGTGAAAAAACAGTTTTGAAATTGCGTACTTTTAGACATTGTTATGAATTTGAGTAGTAAATCTTAAAAAGTAATCCAACAAAAGTAAAAAGTATTAGTAAAAAGTAGTCCAACAAAAAACCAATTGTTTCAACTTTTTATTGAATTTAGTGGAACTCTTCATTTGACGGTACCATTTAAAATTGTCTTTGAAAGTTAATTCACTTATCGTCGCTTTACTACTCACCGAATATAATCGTCCAAAATTTAGCTTCTCGGCAGTATTTGACGAACATGTATAACGCTAAAAAATGAAGTATTGTAAGGCCTATTATATTTCGCCATATAAGAGGCTGTAAGATTTCCTTATTGTGATTCTCCTTCTTCATTAGACCTTTATTTTCTGCATTGTAAAGGTCCTGCTCGTTCATCTTGTAATTACTTGTCCCTATACTAGTGATAATCGATCTTATCTCGGCCTGATGAAATATCAAATAAAATGCGATGTCAAATGAGATTTCAGTCAGCCATAAAATAATGTGTGACATCACAGTAACGTCACGGAAGTTCATCAGTGATCCACATATTAGTCACATATGCGTCACCGACTCCGCGTCAGTGTAACAAAAATTAAATTTTTGAATGTCACAATGACTATCACAACAGTCAAGAGATTAATTCAGAATACTAATATTCACTTTTAAATTTAACAAAAATAAATTTTGTCGTTGCAAAGGATGTTGGCAATATTTTGCCGCTTATTGAAAGCGACTTAGTAACCATAATGCGGTTTTAAAAATAATATTAAAATAAAATAATTAAATTAAATAAAATTACATTTTTAAGAGTATAATTTTATGATTTCATGATAATATAAAACAATCACTTTTTGGCTTGTACTTTTCTCGATTTGTGGGTTTTGCAATAATAAAGTAAGTGTAAATTCTATTAACTCTTTAACTTGTTTCTTTAATATATTTAAATAAAATAAAATAATATCAGTGATATTTCGACTAAGTTTTAAACAAAATTTCTAGTTTCCATTATAATGATAAAAAAATAGTAATTTGTTAGAAACCAATTCAAATATTAGAAATATTTATTTATCCAATTTGTAAAAATTAATAACGAAATTCACTGAGTTTTTCTTCATGTAAAAAAAAAAAAAAAAAATTCAATTCTTTATAAACACAACTACCTTTATAAAACTTTTCTTTATTGCACTATTGTTTTATCACATCACTTTGCTGTAGAAGAATTATAAACTCACCATTTTTAGAACTCAACATATAAGACACTCGACATATAAAAAGTGAACTTATATTAATGACATCGCAGATAGATTTCACAATGTCATGCACCTGTCCGTCAAATTTATAGTCTTTAACACTACTCGACTCTAGTAGAGGGGGATCTAACAGCTGAAAATGGAAATTGATAAATTATAACTTTACGTTTACCTTAAAAAGTATTTTAATTTTTTGAATGACTGAGACGATTGCATTAATATGGATGGAGTTTTGTTAAATGATAGAAGGTATTTTAAAATCATTTTAATCATAAAATAACTCGTTTTTTGAAAGGGTATAATATATATACAACCATTAAATTGCATAATGATATTTAACGCTAAAAAGTTAATAAAATTTCGATTCTTTTATGCTTACACATTAAATTAGGTGAAAAAATATGACTTGAAAATGCTGCGTAAATGTTTTATTTCGACTTAATTAAAATGAAAGATCATAATTGCAGAATTACAATACTCATTAATTTTCTATAAAATTAAATCTGACTCTGACAAAATTGGTATACTAAAATTTGGACTCATTGATGACATTTCCAGTACTTTTATACTCATATAAATTTTGATTTTCAAAATTATAATTAACAACGTGTAGCTATTTTACTGTTCACATTTAATTGTAAAAGCTGAAATATTTTGTATAAATATAAATTTTCATAAACTATGATGTTTCATATTGTTAAAACACTTACTCATCAAGTTGTCAACACACTTAATACATTCGTCTGCTAATCTTGTTAGCTCACCTTAGTGACCCCCAATAAATACATTGGAGAACAACATATTTAAGAACTGATTTAATATTTACATTTAAACAATACATAAAGATGTGTCAAAAATTGAATATGCAAAATTTATCAATAACTGAACATGTTAAAAAATATATAATTTATTCATAAATATAATTTATACACATTATCTATTGCTCGCTGAATTGTCAACAATATTTGAACAAAGTGGATCTAATTGATCAGGTAATTTGTATTCATAAGCAAAAATAGAATTGGCTATTGCAATACAATCTTCTGGCGAAGTTTTTGATTTCACCCAAATTCTTCCATTCATTCCAACAGCTATTTCATATTTAATTTCTTTGGATAGTGTGTTAAGGAGGGGGCAATCTGGTTTTAAAATCTTTCTAATTAAGCTTAAAGAGCATGAGAATAGCATGCCGTTTGGATCTAATACTCCTAATTTTCCTTTTTTGCCCAGAGAATCGACGCAAACCAATTCTGATTCCATGTGTTTACTGGCAACTAAAAGTCTTGCATAAATGACATCACCGACTTGCACATCAGGACGATTTCGTTTGCTTGCTCCTTCAAAAGCCAAATACGATAACGAAGCTAATTCGTGTGACCCGATGTCGACTTTAAAAATATCGCCTGCTTTTTGTGTAATAATTCCAATAACGAGTTCACCTTTGCTTGGAATATATCTATAACGGAATATTTTTATTAAATAAATACATTGATTTACATAGCTGTGGAAATCTTTTTCTTTTTTAATTTACCTTTTTTGATAAAAATCTACATAATATATGTTAGACCCGCGTTTTTTTAAAATGCCGCTTTTACAAGCAAACACTTCATCTCCCTCGCGACGTAAGCCGGGTCCTAAAATTACTTTTTCTTCAGTCTTTAATGGATAACTTATTTCTTTTACCAAGTCTCCAGGCATAACTACGTCCCCAACAAAAACTTCCATATTATTCTAAAATTTAATTGTATTAAAATGTTTTGTGTAAATTTATTATTGAAGAATATCTTGGGCACATAAATAATTTTTCAGGTTATAAACATGCTATTGCGTTCACCGCGCCACTGTGCGGTAACGGGTAAAATGATTCCACGCTGCGAAGATAACATTCTACATTATCACGCATTTGATTTTTACCGACCTTGCAGATTTTCTGAATTGAAGAATAATTTTTTTATAATTTTTTTTCGTTCAACCAATTAAGGCAATTCTTTTTCCATTCAATTTCCTATGGAAAACTGACGCGCTCTTTTATTTTTTTAACATTATTATTTGTCAGTATATATTTTTATGATAAACAACATTAATTCCGTGGCAGCAGACATTTGCCATTTTCTTAAACATCAAAAAACCGAAATACTGCATTTTTAAAGAACAAGAACAAGATTTTGTGTATTTGTTTATGAATATTTATTGAAACACTGCTTTGAATTTTGTTTAATTCGTTTCAAACATTAAACTTAATGCTCTAGGAAATTTTTGCTTAGTTATGTATCACTAAGTTCTAGTGATTTCAGTGTTACTAGGTTACATGCCATACCGCTTCCCTTTCTCTTTCTTTCTACCTACGTAAGCTTCTGAGGTAGTTTCGTTGACAAATTTGTCGATGTAAAATCCGTTGCAATCGACTTTATTATACAGTAAAATAGGCCAAAAATGACGGAAACGCTTCAACTAAGAGGCACATTACGTGGCCACAACGATTGGGTCACACAAATCGCGACAAATCCAAAATATCAAGATGTTATTTTGTCCTCATCACGTGGTATGTATTGTACTTTATTTCCATCATTTGTAAACATTTCTTTCAAATATTTATTATTCCTCAAAACATTTATCACGTGTCCTTAAATATTTCAAACTATACACTTGTTAATTATATTTCCTTTCTTTAAATTAATTACATTTTTGTTTTCTTACTCAAACCGACACAATTGTAAACTTTAAAGAATATAAAATAAACATTTAGTCGTGTGTTTAAAGAAAATATGATGTTTTCTTTAAAATATTTAAAGAGAAGTGATAGGCATTCTATATTGTTTTTTCAGATAGTTTATTGCTATAGTTTACACACACACTTGACAATGTCTTGCCAAATGCATACTACAAACAAAAGACAATAAATGAGTTCTTTCTTCTAAATACAACTACAAAATATTATTGAAAATATAATTTCTTGAACTTTAGAGTTTGTACCAGTCATCGACAGTGCCCCAGTTACCGTTATAATAATGCTGAAAAATAACAAAAATAGCTAAATGAAATTTCAAGCTCAAATTCACACAGTACAATATAATCTTATGATAAACTTCAATTATTTCAATACTTTATGCAGTAACAATCACTGGTACCAATAACTTGCTGATAAGTGATCCCACTGAATGAAAAAGGACTTGACTATGTTAAATATTTATTTTTCAGATAAAACTTTAATCGTCTGGAAATTGACTCGTGATGAAGCTAATTATGGAATTCCTCAAAAACGGTTATATGGCCATTCTCACTTTATAAGTGATGTTGTTTTGTCATCTGATGGCAACTACGCTCTGTCCGGATCTTGGGACAAAACATTACGTCTATGGGATTTGGCTGCTGGACGTACCACAAGACGTTTTGAAGATCACACTAAGGTTTGAGATAGTTTGCGTTAATTGTATAATAGTATACATTAATATATCAGTATATAATACAAATTAATGTGTTGATTCAATTTTTGAAGATATACTTTTTAAGTCAATAACTGTCAATTTCTATCATTCTGATAATGTTTGAACTAATGTGATTGGTGGATTATAAACACCCATTTTAATTGATAATTGGAGCACTACCAGAATAAAGCAGAGTTGACAAATTTCTACCGTTCTGTCAATTTAGTGGACAAATTATAGATGTATACAACAATTTGTTACTTTTAATAAAAATAGATTCATTATCAATATTTATTTTTAAATTCATTATTACTGATATTCAGTTTAAATTTTATCTTTCACTAAATTCATTAAAATAAATATTCATTTTTCATCAACAGGATGTTCTGAGTGTTGCATTTTCCGTTGATAATCGTCAAATTGTCTCAGGATCTCGAGATAAAACTATTAAATTATGGAATACCTTAGCAGAATGTAAATACACAATTCAAGAAGATGGACATTCTGATTGGGTGAGCTGTGTGCGTTTCTCCCCAAATCATTCAAACCCGATCATTGTTTCCGCTGGTTGGGACCGTGTGGTGAAGGTAAAGAATTTTGATTTAATAAAAATTGAAATATTTTAGTTAAATTTTATCTTTTTAATTATCTATATATTTATGTATATATATGCATATATTATAATTAAAATTTAATTGTTATATACTTACATGATGAAATTTTAATACAATCATGAACATCTATGAGTGTTTGCGGATATGGGACTGATTTTTTACTACAATTATTTAATAATATTATGTCATTCATTGATTTAGTAGTTTAATATTGAATGATGTTTTTAACAGGTTTGGAATCTGACGAACTGTCGTCTAAAAATTAATCACAACGGCCACTCTGGTTATTTGAACACTGTCACTGTTTCTCCTGATGGTTCCTTGTGTGCATCAGGCGGCAAGGTAATTATTACGTATAATTAAAAATACTAACTTTATGTCTGCAATTAAAAAAATTATAATTAATACAACTACTTTAGTGAAAGGTGATTTTCAGTTTACTGAATAACTGATGACATCATTTATTTCTGTTTAGGACTGCAAAGCGATGTTGTGGGATTTGAATGATGGCAAACATTTGCACACATTGGACCACAATGACATTATTACCGCCTTATGCTTCAGTCCAAATCGTTATTGGCTCTGCGCAGCATTCGGGCCATGGATTAAGATTTGGGATCTTGAGAGCAAAGAAATTGTAGAAGAACTGAAACCCGAAGTAGTCACTGCAACAAGCAAGGCCGAACCTCCACAGTGTCTTTCTTTGGCTTGGTCCACTGATGGACAAACATTGTTTGCTGGTTATTCCGATAACACGATTCGCGTGTGGCAAGTTTCTGTGACTAGTCGTTAAGTTCTTTTATAACGAATGAAATAAAACAACAAATTAAATATATTTGCTTTATTGTGTCTTACCTGTTGTGTCCACATTTGAACGATTACTTTTTATTTACCACGAAAAATATATAATTTTTATATTGTTTAATTATTGTAGTTTCTACTTTACATTTTAGTAATTGAATACTACACGATATTTGTTTGTCAACAATTTGTAAAGAATATAATGAAAAAAAACTATAGAACAATTTTAATAATAAATGCAGTATTTATGGAATAGATTTTTTTAATTACTCATTACTTTTTTTCTAATTGATGGTACATGATGTTTGGTGAATTCTGAATTAATATTGCATTTTTATTTTATATGAAAAGTAAGATATGTTATTTTTTTAAAGTTAAATAATTTTTTTTATCAATGTCTTCTTGCATCCATAAATGAATTCAAAATTATAGTCATAAGTTCAATCAATCGTTACATACACAACTCATTAGTTCATTTACTTGAAATACATGAATTCCAAAAATGGAATTGGAATTTTATCACTCTACTTGAATTTAATATTTTATTTTGTCCACATTTTATTGATAATTTTTACGCAATATATTTTATTTATAAAAAAAATTTAGACAAACGTTATTAGAATTATGTTAATTTATTTGTTCAAACAAAACATAATATTCGTCAAAACAAATGTACAATTTTTAAAATGACGAAGTGTAATACAAATTATCCTTTTTATCTCATGCATTTTATAATGCAATCGAGTTTCATTGACATATGATGAAAGATTAGCTCATTTGCACATGATTTGTTCTTTACACAAGTCTTATAATACCATGAAAAGGAAATATTAGATGAAAGGCGTTTAAATAAGTTGAAATATACACAAGTCAAAAGGCATTGGGGTTCAATTAAAAGGACTGTGTCCAAGTGCTCGTTCACATATGCACGGCCACGTGTATATTGTGCGTGCTCCTAAATTTTACAGATGCACGCACGTTCGTACGTGCGTAAACCCTGTTTGACACTTGGGCACGCGCTTCTTGTATGATACACGGTGCTTCAATCCACATTACTTCGGTGAATCTTTGAATTGCAATCGATTTTTCGGCTGCAATAATTTATACACCATTGAGATTGAAAACATTGCATTGTATTTAATTGAATGGAAAATTCATTAATGACTTTTATTACTACACCTATAAGTAGTACTCCAAAAAGAAATAATTAACAATAATTAAAAATTTTTTTAACCTTTTTACAATTATTTTAATTGAATTTATGGATTTCAATACAATTTTTGTCTGAAAATTACCAAAGCAAATAATCAGCAATCTCATAAAGGAAATTCAATCGGGTTCATTTATAATGCATTCAATCCATCAACAATCCGAAAACCGAAAACAGTATGCATCATGAAAGTCAAATTGATTAATTTCAATGTATAAGCAGATTTTTTTTTATTTGATTTACTACATCTATGTATATCTATACACAACAAAGAATTGATTTTTTTTTAAATATTTAAAATTTAATGCTTATCAAATAGATGTCATTTTATGATCATATAGACGATATGCTAATGATGTTTTGTTTATTTATAGAAGAAAAAAATAGAATAAATAAATAAATAAATATATATATGTATATTCGTCGATTAAGGGGATAGAGTAAAAGTACACGAAACGAATTTATGGACAGCAGCCATGTGTATATACAATCAGTTTTGATAACGCGTTAACAGTTTTCACGCGGGTTAAAGTGGGCAACCGTGGACGTATGTAACATTGCGAAATAAAGCCGCTGCTGTGGAGAGAAATGCCGCAGTGGAGGCGGTACTCGGAACCGGCGGAGGCGGTGGCGGAGGCGGTGGGGGTGGCGGCGGGTGCGAAGATGTTTGCGTTTCGGAGAAAGGTGGACAATAAGCATTCAAACTTCCGTGATGAAGTCCGACCCCGTGAACCAGAAGTTCCTTCTCAACTGTTGCTTGGTGTCGCAACTGCTCTAGTCTCAACTGATTTTGTCTTTTCCATTTTGTCCTGTAAAAAATGATATACATGAAATATTTTTCATATTTCATGTGTTCATACAATTTTTTTAACTCCATCCAAATAATTTGATTCTACTGGGTCCATTTACTCGATAACTTTTATGAACAGACTATCTTTAACAGGTAAACAAAAATATAAAAAAAATTAAAAACTTTGATTTTGAAGTGTATAGACAGTAATCTCTCGGTTATGTAACGAAAGCAATGTCGGAGGTCGCTTGGCTACGTAAAGAAAGTAAGAGAGGGTGCGTATTCCCGACTACGGCCCCCTTTCGCGTTGCGCAGAGCATTACGAAGAAACTGTCGGTTGTATTTCAAATCGCGCGCCACTTTACGTAAAGTTAAGCCAGTTAAGAGTGGGGATAAAGTACGAAAATGGAAGCGTTAAATAGCCAAACGAAACTCTCGTTGCCGAAGGTTATAATACCGTGAAATGAAAGTTGAACTTTATAGTTAA
Organism: Aradophagus sp. ZL-2020; assembly: GCA_022817685.1. Classification (NCBI taxonomy): domain Eukaryota; kingdom Metazoa; phylum Arthropoda; class Insecta; order Hymenoptera; family Scelionidae; genus Aradophagus; species Aradophagus sp. ZL-2020. The sequence continues at coordinate 15,453 of JABFOV010001687.1, forward strand.
ACCAAAGAAATTTGTACATTTCAACTTCAATTTACACTATGAATATATATTTAAATCAAAGACTTTTGTAGTATAATAGGGCGATGCGAACCTGCAGAATCAATTGAAAAAATAATAAAATTTGTTGAATAAATTAACTAATAAATTTGTTGACTAAAAGAACAAATAAAGAAACCAAAAAAAAAAAAACGGACCTTCTGTTTTGGTACCAAGTTTTGACTTGCGTCTCAGATAAAGATAAAGCATCAGCTACGTCGCTGCGGTCGGCAACGCTCAGGTACTTCTGGCATCGAAATTTCCTTTCCAAATAGGCCAGCTGTGCGTGCGTAAACGCAGTTCGCCTTCGCCTTGGTTTTCGACCACTCGACGTACCGCTGCCAGTTATCGCGCAGGACTTTCCGGAAGCCGCGGATCCGGGGGATGGCGTCAACGTCTGTATCGGGCTCTCGAGTCTCGTGCAAGGACTATTACCGGGATCAATTGTGTCTTCCGAATCGGACTGTAAGGCGGAATCGTCTTCGGAATCATCTGCTAAATAATATTCCGTTACTATTTAGGATAACATTAAAACAAGCAATTTACATTTTAATGAAAAATTATACAGTGTATGCCCTGGTTAAAAAAATTCAATTTATTCTTATGTCAAATAAATGATTAGTAATTCTAACTTTGTCCATTTTAAATGTCAATTCAAACTTATTGGAAATTCTTAATGATAAGTAAGCATTTTTATTAGTAATAATTTTTTTTAATGAATGATTTATAACTGTATTTCTGTCCATATCAAATACTTATTAAAATATATTCGTGACACTTATCATTCAACCAATAATAAATTTGCATATTTAATTCTATTCAACTACTGACGTTTTTCCAATCAGATGTTTACCAATTCAATCCTATTGCCCAATCTTCTTATTTTTAAATAATTTTCTTGAACAAAGCAATGACTGAAAACGATTTTGAATGGTTTTTTAATGAAAATTGAATAGTTTCTACCTGTTTTTCCACCTGATTCTACCTGATTGTTTAACAAGGGCAAACATTTTGAAGTAAAAATTGAAACTCTGACTCAAAATCAATGTTTAACCCTTTCGCGACTATAGACGAGATATCTCGCTTATTTATAATACATGATTATTGTGTACATTAGTCGCGAAGGGGTTCAAAATCGTGGATAATTAAGACTGGGACTATCCTCAACAACGTAATGCAATTTAAAAGATTTTTAATTGTTTTATAAATATTCCTAAATATTTTCCGATGCTGTAAAAAGATTTCAAAGGTAGCTCGTGTTTGTTTCACCCTATTATTAATTTATTGTATTATTGTTGCAATTATTTTACTGCAACGGCTGCTACACCGAGAAAACGATATCGTACAATATGGATTGTAAAATTTCCAGCATGCTCATTGGTCGAAATAAAGCAATCTAGCGAAGTCATTGGCTGAAGTTAGTTACGATATGATATCGTAAACAGTTTACTATTTGAAATTGTCCACTTTACAATATATGTTGTGGTGGTTACAATATGGTTTTCTCAGTGTATATTATTATCGTTACAAACATTTAAGAACGAAAATTTTTGACTTTACATAATTTCCGTTCACGACCTTTTTCTTTCCGTATAAAATATTAATAATCGTTTCGTTCTCCAATGAGTTGAATCTTGAAATTGTGAAATGCTACAGGGAAACGATTGTTGTGATAACGAAATTACGAGGATCCCGAATGAAAGTCAATACAGCTTATAAATCGAAGCTTGTTAGGCGGATACTTAAGAGCCTTCCAACTAGCCGTCCGTCGAATGAATGTATCAAACGCGGCGGGGGGCAAAGTTTACGTGATACGCACGTATGGTATAGAACAAAACGAGATAGTTAACGAGCTCCATTTGGCACAACGAATCCTTACGCACTTGGAACCATCTGCAATGTTGGCTCTAATGAGAGCACCTACCCCGAAGCTATTGAAGGGACGCAAATTCTCTTATTAAAATAATAGATATTCACTACGGGGTAGCTCGTAACGAGGACTCGGATGTGGCCACACGACCATTCGTAATGTAAATCTAATCAGCAATCGTTTTGTGTGTTAACACTTAAATACTGCTTGTGTAATAACATTCGACTCGGCGAATCACGGTGAATCACCAGTGATAGGAAAAATCAGTCTCGAATTTTCAGTCGCACATTTGTGAAACCCCGGTACTTTTGTCTCGGGCTGAAAAGTTTAGTTACTTTTTCATCAAAAATTGGTCTTAACGTTTTTTGATGAAACTTGTACTTTTCCTCGACAATCAACGTGACAATAATTTACGATATTGAGGATTTTCTTTTGATTTCATGGAAAAAAAATGTTGTTTTGTTATCCGAATACTCGCTTTTGAAAATTTACAATGGACAGATGTATAATACAAGGCAGAATTGTATTTGTCACGAATAAACATGCGATTTTCACATGTTTATAGTACGATTTTGTTGTTTGCGTTTGTGATATTTATAAACAGGCAAAGTAGTGGATTTTTACAGGCAAGCATGTGCAAATAACACGGCAACATTTTTTCCGTGTTCCACAAAACAAACGACACTTTTTATCACATCCGTGCGAGAAACGGTGTTTTTCTTTTTAAAAAATCAACGAAAACTGCCACTACGAATACCCAACCTCAGATTAAAATATACCGTTTCAATGCAATGGTCAAAAAATTACATTTTTCGATAACTTTACAGTACAAAAAATTAATGTGAAGTTTTCCACGTGGAAATATCCACACGATATAAAATTTGGAAAAAATGATATAAAAAATGCAAGGTAAAAGTATGTATTTAAAGTCTGCTTGAAGTGTCTGTATATACTTTGAATTTGTTGTCAAAATATACATCAAATTTGTTCAATATTTCCACGTGGAAAACTTTACATTCATGTACAAACAAGTATATCGTTTTCAGACATCTTTGAGGATTTAAGATCAGATCTGATTTGTGATCAACTGAAACACTTTTGGTCCCTGAATCGTAAAAAATGCTTAAAACTCGACGCTTGTAATAATTTGTGGTGTTCGTAGCTAAAAAAAAAAAAAAAAAATACAGTTTTTCGTACATCACTCTCCTGAAATAACTTTTGACACCAAACATCGTTTATCAAAACTTTAAGCTTTGACTTATAAATTTACATCCCAACACAAAATCTATGCATGATTTTACTGAAACAATTTAAAGATGGCTGCCAAAAGAAATTTCTTTATCCGAGATATTTTTGATGTTTTCAACACTTTTGATATTTTATATTTGCAAAATATCTCAAAATAAATAATACTTTGTTGGGAGTAAAAATAAATTTCGATTCGATTTCAAATTTTGATTATAAGCCTATACTCATGCGGAAATTTCAGTACAATACCAGTAGTAAAAAACGTCGAATACTCTGGCACAGTATTGGCTTACAACCGTTGGCATCTGTAAAGTGCCAGAGTATGTTGGTCTAGTATCAATGCCTACCGTCGGCTGGTAGTAATGAGTACTCAGCCGACCGGCGATTTCCATACAAATACGAAAAAAAAGTACGAAAGGTAATGAAAAGGCACCTTTTTCGTAAAAAGCCCGCAAAAATGTGTTAGTTGTTTTCACCTACCTTCGACTCTATCGGCCAACACGTCGCCCAAAAGATCTCTGATGAGGAATGACTTGTGTTCTTGCATCGCACTCACTTTTTGACCACAAACAACGCGTGCGACCAATGGACGATGATCCCGGGTCCCATCACAATCCCGCAAAAAACGCGAACGATTACTTCCGATAGACGATTGATCGGCGATCGTTGGATCGCGAATTTACGGAAACATCTGAGACGCAAATTTGCGCGCCGTTGAGCGGGCCGCCGTTTGCCATCCCCACTCCCCCGTGGCTCGTCTAAGGCCTCTCGAATTAATCCGCCCGTTTATTTCAAACCGCGTGTTCTGATGCTCGCGTGATTTAGCTGCCATTTTGGAGGTGGAATCGCGGTCTCGTCGATCGCCGCGACGCGCCGCCATTGGACGGCGTTAAGTGGCGACGCGCGCCGGCGGTGGGGGCCGCGGCTCGGCCATTGGCCCGCGGTTGCCGCGTTGCCCGGCCATTGGCCGCGCCGGCGCCAAACTTACGCGCTATCTTTCCGCCGCGGCAAAACGATGGTCGGGCTTCTTCTTTTCCACTAACACGTTTACACGAATGGAGAACTTCCCGGCGAAGAAGTCAACTCTGATCCTTCGCAGTCATTGGCAACCCATTACCGTATTATTAACGACACAAATTGAATGTAATAAAATAATCAAAGAAAGCGCTTTCTTCGCAAATGCGTTTTCGCTTCTTTCTTCCTTTCTTTTTTTTCCATTTTATTTTCGATGAAAGAACATGACAAAACTCACGTGTTTCTATATTAACGCAATTTTATTTTTAATTTTAAATGAACGTTAAAGTTTAACGTAAGACATCTTGTTTCGAATGACTACACTGCGAAAGGGCGTCTCTTAGAAACTACTTGAAATATGTACTTAAAAACTACTTATAGTATGGGAAGTAATTTGAAATTCCTTTTTTTTAAAAGTTTGTAAAAGAAATGTTGTAATGTATTTATCCAATCGACTTATTTTCTTCGATATTCATAATTAATGTCTTTGTAAATATTGTAAACATGTAAACTTTGTAAAACATGGGATCTTTTAAAATTAACATTTTTAAGAGTTTTGAAATTGTAAGACTAAAATGAATGTCAATTACGTTATATATTTTATTCAACTGTAATCAAACTCTATTTAATCGACGAAATTGCTTCTTTTTATTAAAGCGGTATTTTTAGTATTATATTTATTATAAATATTTATTAAACTGACAAATAATCATAACATTATTTTAGCGCAACTGTTGCAATTGAAGATGAAATTGTCAAAATCAGTGCAATCAAATGCCATCGAAACAAGAATCATCCGATGATACACCGAGAGTAAAGTTGTTTGAGGAATCACAATAATTTATGTTAAAAATGTTGTATGACGGCAGTATTTGAATATTTGGTACTTTGTTTTCAAAATTTATTACAATTTACATGAAAATTTTTCATACAAGCTGCGATGCTTTCAATATGAAATATTGTAATTCTCAAAACAACTTTTCCCTCAGCCTAGACAATTCTCGGAAGAAAAAATTTATTTCAAGAAATAACGAAAAAGAATGGAAAAAAAAAAAGAAATTCTAGACCATAAGAAATGATTTGTAAAACTTAAATGTCATGCACCCTTCTTTTGTTGAATGATGATATAAAAGGAAAGGAAATTGGCAAGTCGGGAAATTTCAATAACTTGTGCCACCCTAAGCGTATCATATAGAATCCAATATAAATACATTTGTCGAATATATTGTAAGAATGTAATAACCAATAATTTCAAACATTATTTAAGATCACACAAAATTATGTAATCTTGGCATATTCATTCCATTTACCACGGGCAAAAAATAACGATAAAAACGTGTCTGTTGCCTCTTTATATATACACTCCAAAACACGTTTCTTAAAACTTTAAAATTAAAATTAAGAATTAAAATTAATTAAAATTAAGTGATTTTTAATATATATTTCTACGACACAAGATAATTGAAAATAAAAAATAAAAAATAAACAAAATAAATAAATAAACAAACTTTTTAATGTAAGTACTCTGGAAATGACTCCTTTTCACACGAAAATAAGTTTCATTCAAGTAATACTAGTGAGATAGGTACAATTTATTTCTTGATAAAAAATAATAAAAAGTAAATCAAATCGTTATTTATTCTTTAAAAAAATAGCTATGTACAACTTAATTGTTTTTCATGAATTACAAAAATTGTGCTCTAAATTTAGTCGTTAAGTGCATGGCACTATTTACATATCATAAATAACACTTGATTTCAAAATTTACATGCACACGTGACATATTTGCTCACCCCAAAAATTACCCTAACTGCCTGTCTTCCTTTCATTTAAATTGTCTAGTAATCAAGGGATGATTACCGTCACAAAGCTTGTTGATTGACTCGTTTATGTGGTTATAATACATCGCAGTAGGCGGACCGACGATCTCCCCTGTTACGATCAACTTGTTATCCTACACTCTATCGAGTGTAAGCATCGAATGATTCATTAATACCACTAGTTTTCAGAAAAGATTTCCGACGAAACAAACACAATAAATAAATTTTCAACACTGAAAAAAATATGTAATAAGTTTTCCTATTTTTATGGCACTGCGGTAACTCAGAGGAACACTTCGGAAAAAAAAACTTGACTAAATCAAAAAAAAAAAGAACATTTTCTATTTATATGTTAAAGTTTACATTGAAAGTAAAATTTTTCCCACAGTTGTAGAAAACATTTTTGACTGTGTTCCTCCAAGTTGACGTTGCCATAAAAATAATAAAAATTATTATAACTGTTTTCTCAGTAAATTTAAAAAAAAAGTTGTTTTTAAATGAAAATGGCAATCATTTTTTTCCAACTTACAGAAATATAAACGGACTTATTTTCAATCAAACCGAATACGCATTGAGCGAACAAAATTCTTTTTGAGTCACAATTATTACAAATCGTCAATCGTTAAAATATTTTACGATTCCATATCACATTTAGAAGAGTGTTAGTATGTTCATGCCGCGCAAGAAATAATGTAATAATAATTTCAACAAAATTGGAAAACGTGTGAAAGAAAATCACCCCCGGTCGGCCAGCGCGACATTGTCGTGGCTTTGCATAAAGTTTATGTAAAAGTGTAAGCAGCGGACACTTGTACACGTAGCTCGCTCGATGCCATTTTTGCAATAATCGCAAGTCAAATGAGTCGCGCTATAAAGGCCTTTTCAGAGTTGCGCGAAAGACTGAACGCCGTTCTGAATTCATTACGAGATAATAAATACAGGAGATTAATTCAAGGGGCGGCAAAGCAGCTAAGCATCTCCAGAAAAGAGCGCATACACCAACATCTGGAAAGCGTGTAACGCAAATTTTTAGCACCGCTGTTTTTCGTAAAAGAGAAGAAGTAAAGTAAACATTCAAAAGCAGATTTTACAAAGCCTGCGGTCTGAGAACAAGCGAAAAGTGCGATGAAAATGCGGTACGAATAAAACGTGTGTTGAAAGTAGTACATTGTGTAACTAGGATGGAAAGTGCGACTTTTCTGCCGAGGAGGAATTTGCAGTCTAAGGGCGATAAACCTACGAGGCAAAGTCGCATTTTTCATCCGAGTGGCACATACTATTTTTGCTCCTAAGAGCCAGAAAAATTCTACGACATAGAAAACTTTAATATTATACAATCCCATAAAAACTTCGTAGACTTTAACCCTATAAAAACGTCACATGAATCACAATCCTTCAATAAACCCATATATTATACGCGTAAAAATGGTTATACATATAAAGAGCGCTAAAACTGCACTGACAGAAAATTGTTTAGCTCTACCAACTGTATTAAAATGTTGTTGAAAATTGTTAAACAAACTACACATTTTGCTTAGAGCAGCTGAATTCTACTTGAATTAACAATCTGCTAATTAAACGAACAATTTACATAGTTGACTCAACTGTGGAATATGGCTGACCGTATTCAATTATGAATATAGTTGAGCCAACTATATGCAGATTGTGCACACTATTATTTTTCTCGGTGTGGATAGAAAAAATTTCACTGGGTGGAAAAGTTCTACTTTCCACTCCGAAAACAAGGCAGAAAAGTGGCACTTTTCGGGCTAGTAAGAGGAAAAATTCGTTTTCCTCTATGCTATGTACACTAAGAAAACCATATTGTAACCACTGCAAGATATGTTATAACGTGGATAATTTCATACAGTAAACTGTTTACGATATCATATCGTAACTAACTTCAGCCAATGACTTCGCTAGATTGCTTTATTTCGACCAATAAGCACACTGAAAATCTTACAATCCATATTGTGCGACATAGTTTTTTCGGTGTAGTGTTATTGAATCTGCACTTGGCAACACATTTCTTTCAACCTGTACCACACTTTTGTTAATAATAAAAGTTAAAACAAACCAATGTTATTACTATAAAAAAGTGATGCATGTGAAAAGATACGTTGCAACTGTGGACACTCGTTAAAAGGTCCCCGGCGAACGGAACGATCGTGGGCG
>JABFOV010001688.1:0-21729 GCA_022817685.1 Aradophagus sp. ZL-2020
AATATAAACTGTTATTAAACTGTAGTATGTTATATGTTTTCAGTACACATGTGAGTGACTTTGGTGGTAAAAAGGACAGCGATGATAAAATGGACAGAATAACTACAGAAAATAAGGTTAAACACTTTTCTTGTATTTTTATTCTTGCTGTGTTTATTTCAAATAGAATAATTTAAATAACTATGTTATGTAATTTATTATAGGAAAACTGTGCAATCGAAAGCAAGTCTGCACCTAAACGAAGACGTTGGGGAACTACAATTACTAGTGACATAACTCCTACATTTTCAGTTTCAACCGATACATTAAAGGTAACTTATAACTTCCAATATTATTGTACTTTATTCAGATAAGCTTTTTATTGTTTACATGAATTAAACTCTTTGAAATTGATTGAAGTAAACTAAAAATGTTATAATAAATATCATAAAAATGTTTCAGGCTTTGGTTCCAGAAGCAAAACCGCTGTCATTGAATGAAGTTAGATTATCAAAAGAAGATGATGTAGACCGTCTTAAATCAAGAGACAGAAAACATTCCTTAAACAATAGTGATGATAATGAAATGAGTAAAAAGGATAATGGAAAAAGGACAGAAACGTTGGATAACCACATAGGTAATATTTAGTTATGTAATATAAGTTGCCTTGATAAAAGTAATTGTCTTTTTTCGTTTATAAAAAAAATTAATTCTTATGAAAAGAACGGGTCTTAATGAAGTTGTTAATAGGACTTGTGTGGTGGCAACACTTATCTTCAGCTTGTGCTGTCAATGTATGCTTGTGAACATGATTGATTTTTATCAATATTTCATACGAACTTTGTATTTAATAAGAATAATTAATTGCAGGCAAACGAAAAATATCAATTGTTAAAGATTCGCACATAAGTTCACCTAGTCCGCCTACTGTGAAGCCAACGAATATATTGTTAATTCAAAATTTGGTTCGTCCTTTTACATTGAATCAAATAAAGGAACTACTTTCTCGAACGGGACAAATTGTTGAAAATGGTTTTTGGATGGACAGAATCAAATCGAAGTGTTACGTTGAGGTATGAATACAATACTTTACGTTATTAATTTGATCATATTACATACATAATGAAAGAAGATAATAATTATGATTCAATCTTTTGTAGTATTCCAACGAAGATCAAGCTTTTGAAACAAGACAAGCACTTCATGGTATTTCCTGGCCATTATCAAATCCCAAAAAGTTACAAGTCGAGTACGCGACAAAAGAAGATATGCAACAAGCTCGTGAATCTTGCAAAGATCAGCCTGTTTCGCGGAAGGCTGAAGCTGTTTCGGTCTCTGACACTTGGCAGCAAGGTTGGAGTCAAGATGAAAAAAATAATTCGACAAAGGTTTGTTTCTTTATTCATGAAATTGATATAATTCTTTAAGATTTTAAATAAACATGGAAATAGTAATTATATTTCATTCGTTTATCTTAATTTGACTAATATATCATTTATTGTAGATCACAGTAGTTCGGGAATGGGATTTAGGGAAAGAAGATGGACAGGTGCACCTAAAAGAAAAAGAGCGGGAAAAGAAAGATGACAAGAAAAGACGTCAGAGGAGTGTGAGTCCAAACGTAGAAGCACGTTTACCACCTCCAGCTCGTAAATTCAAGAAGAAAGAAGATGATCCACCTCCCGCCAAGTTATTGGATGACTTATTCCGAAAAACAAAAGCTACGCCATGTATATACTGGTTGCCCCTGACAAACGAACAAGTATGCATTTATATCTATTTACTTATTTTCGATTACGTTGTGGCTCTCGTATTATTAATGCATCGTATAATTCTTTCAGATTGCCATTAAAAAAGAAATGCGCAGGCAACATATGGCGGAGCATGCTCGTAGATTGGAAGAGATGAGACGAGTAGAGCGAAATCGAGACCGAGATCGCCGTCGTCGTAGTCCAAGAAAATAATGACCTCGAAGTCACAATCTTTTTTTTCGCATGAAAACACCAAACGCGCTGACTGACCCGCTGAAATCCATTCTTTATATAGCAGTATCCTCAGTCAGTTTGTTTTCTCGTACATATTTCTTACATTTGTCTTTAATAATGATCAACTATATTCTTTTTACAAGTAACGCACTTGCTCTAAAATGTTTTCTTCTTATTCCAGATGTTATTTATTTATTTTTTTTTTCTTTGTTATAGCATTCGCGGTTTAAAAGATTTATTTTCCTAACTTTGCTACCGATGTTTGTTCAATTCGTTTTTAACCCAGTCAAAAGTTTGTTTCCTGATAACATCTTTTGCATGAAACATCCCACGCCCTCACCGTTGTTCCTTATTGTGAAATTGGAATTATATCGTGCTTCTTACAGGTCAATTATTGCTATTTTTCAGTGGTCACGTCAAAAGACTAGTAATAAATGTCATGTACAATTTTAGAGTGATGTCGAATGTGCGGCAACAGCAAAGGATTTGATATTACTCTGGATAAATAATGATGCTATGACACGCGAGCATGCGAACGAGCAAGATTCAGTTGCACTGAGGCAACTTGCATCGAGGGATGGTGGATTTAACAACATCGCGTCATGACTTATTGTTTCTATTATAATGAGACATTGAATACGCATGTTCGTATATAGGAAAGCAGCGACAAATTTTAATAGTTTTTCGCTGACATGTTTTTAAAAAAAAAAAAAAAATTGCCGCGTAAGTCGCGGCAATCCATTTGCCGTTTACACATATAACATACTATAACAAATTCATGAATTGTACTAAAATTATACGTCACTTGTATTGCTATACAATCACGTTATTAGTACTTATTGTATTAAGCGTATCGAAAAGATGCAAGTATGTATCTTTGGCCCAGAATCAACTGTATATAAATATCCGTAATGCGATACATGTACAATTATTAATAAACACGTCAAAAGAATGTTAATGTTGTTTAAAATGTATAGAGCCTAGACATTTTGTAGAAAAGTTTTTTTTTTAATACCTATTTTCAATATTTGTGTTGCATAACTTATTAGAGCAGATTCATTTTAATCAAGTTTGATATAAATAAAAAATTCCAAACTTTTGCAAAATGTAAAAACATGATAAGAAAGATATAATTTGGCTTTGGATGTTTCTAGATTTTAAATCAAAATTTAATTAGATTCTAACAGCCTGTGTGACAAAGTGTTAAAAATGGTAATAAATGCATCTTTCTGATGAAACAAATAATTTATTATATAAAACTTTGTACAAAATGAATACAATATTTACAAAATTTGTTAAAATTAGATTTTTTTACCAAAATTTCATTTTGTCGGTAATATGTCTTAAAAATTGTATTACGGTTTTCTTCATTTTTGCCTGGATATTGTATGTATAAAATGGCGCAGAATTTTCAATAATCGCTATTAAAATGATACCTTTCATAAGAGTATAATCAAGTGAAAAGTAGAAAATTTCGTAGCACAATTAGTAACGTTACCGCTGCATTAAATATATACGCATTTTAAACAGTCGCTAGAATGCAACTTATTTGATGAAATTATCTTCCTTAATATATTTCATGTTACACCCTATCGATTTAAGCATACACGTAAAGTTTTTTCTCGTTATTGGTGTATATTGAACGAAAAAATCATTCTTGTTGCTTCTTAACATTTATTTATCTATTGTACGTCAGTATTATTTATTAGAAAATATTTCTTCGCAGCTTTATTATCCTACTAATACGTTAATAGTTGATGCAATATATCGAGAGTATCGAAAGTTTCGTACATGTTAAAAATTGCACGACCTGTAATGTTTACTTGAAAACAAGAGAACGAAATCAATTTAACAATTGTGTTATAAAAGTTGGATAATTTGTTATGAAAACGTTATGCATTAAAAGAATATAATACTTGATTTCTCCTCTTGCTACAAATTCGCACTAATTCAAAGACAGAAACGATTTTTCTTTGTAATGTAAGTAGCTTTTCGTTTTTTCTCTTTTTTTTTATACATCCAATAAATTAATACATTCATTTTCTTCACATGTGCACAATAATTGTCTTATTACACGGAAAAAAATGTGACAAATTTTGTAAAGAAAAGTTTTATGAATTTACTACAACATAATTTCATACAATATTAGTTAAAAAATTTAACAAAATATCATAGAATGGTACGATTTTAGTAAATTCCAGTGTTATATTAAAAAAAAAAAAAAATAACTGTGCTTTTATATCGAAATATATACATCAATTTAGTATTTACTATGCTATACTTATTTTGCTCGGAGTCTATTCATAAATTTGGTATAGAGTTCTTGAAAAACAGGAATATGTCATGTCCCTTATTCGGTTGCTAAGTTCCAATACCTCTGCATTTGCAAGACTTTTATATCAATTTGGTACAGATTTTGAGCAAAATTGGCATGCGCAATGTGCTATTCAATTAATATAGCTTTTTATACAAATAAAGTACAACGCTTGTTTCTCATGCCTTTTTTTCTGAAAAAGTAGTCTTGAACTTACTACTAACACCTGTGTAACGCGACATTTATTTTGCACCAGTAATAAAAATTGGTTTGCAGATACTACATTGGTAGGAGTAAATTTTCAGTATGAAAATTATCACCAAACGTTAATATTCAATACATTAAAAGGACAAAAAATTGTTACTAAGAGTAATTTCGCGTGCAAATGTATCACTTGCACAACGCAAATGTATATTTTAGGCATATTATGTATTGTCTTATAATTATGGTGTTGGTTTTCAAAGCCTATAATAATTACATTGTTGACTCTTCTTTTATTTTCATTATTTCTTTTAAACAACACCGATATCAATAAAACAATATTTTTTACAATTCCATTATTCATTAATCGTTGTAATAATTCTATTAAAAACATAATAAATGCAAAGATAACAATAAATAACGGTCGACTTTCACAAAAATAAACACACACACTGGAATTGAATCACAGAAGAAGAAAGACAGAAATAGTTGAATTACAAATAGTAAATAATTATATTCCATAACGTTATTACTCGTAATTAAGCCATTATTGAGTATAGTGTTTAATCAATCACCTATTCTACAAGCAATTTCAAATTAAAGTGAAATTACTCAAATATACATTCGTTGTGTATTCACACTAAATTAACTAAAATAATCAGTCACGTTAAGATTAACATTTTGGGTGGCTTTAAAATCATCGAATAGAATGATTCGTTCGATAGAATGATTGTATTCTACAGTTGCCAAATTTGCGATATCGCAATTAGATCGCATTAATGACACATAGTTGAAGTCACATTTATGTCGCCTCGCTGTCATGGCAAGGTTACATACTATTTTTTGGTTGCTTAAGTTGTATGAAAGTTTTATCAAACAACTGATATTAGAAATTATTTTTATTGCGAAAATTATTTGTTACTTGATGCTCAAGTAATTTCTTGAAAATTAACTACTTTTTTATTATTAAAAGTAATTGCAACTTTGTTGCAAATAAATAAAAGTGATAATCGTGCTACAAATGTAAAGCTTTTTCATATTTTGATAAGTACAGTATAATCAACTGTTAAAATGAAATAATTAAATATTTGGCATCTGTAGTAGGCTCATTAGACAATAAAAGGACATTACTGTAATTATGAAGAATGTACAATATATATTAAAGACTTATTGATAATTCAGTAATCAGTTTGACTTTTATACGTGGAGTAATCACCTTAACACAGATTTACTGTATAAATATGACTTATTCATGAATTATTCCAATACAAAAAGTTCAAAGAATCTTGCTCAAAATTGGCAGAATTAGTATTGGGAAAAGTCGCTTGTATTTCAAACTTACTCGTGGGAGGAAAGAATGCCACTGAACCAACACATTCAATCTAGAAAGTTATTGGAATGTCATTCGTTAAGAAATACAACATTTCTATTATCTTAAGCTGATTGAATATGGTGTTATTATTTAAACATTCAGCATTTTATATTGACTGTGTTATTAATTTAACAACATTCTTTCGTCTCGTATATTAAAATATTGGCAAACATTAAGGAATCATTGTTCAACACAATGCAATTGTCCATTTTTACTTAAATCGTTTAATTATTGTAATAAAAATATCACTCATGTCTGATCTCAATCACCCTATATGCTTCGAAAAAGCAAAAGAAAATCACAACATCATACATGGAGATTGTCTAATGCTTATTAAGAATCAGCGACATCCGTCCAAACGATCGTAAAAATGATCTGTATTATCGTGCTACAACGTAGCATCTTGTAGTATCTTTTTTTTTTTTTTTTAATATACTTCCGACATGAGTAGAACAACAAGCGATGTCCAGCCAGTGAATGGATGACTGCCTTTGCCATCGCCGTGCATGTCTGCATAATTTTCCCACAAGAAACCCGTCTTCTTGTACTGATTAAAAATGTTTCTGATCAAATTGTTTCTCAATTCTAGATATATCGTGCTTGATTTGTTGCGGTACGGTCCATCTACGTTAGCGTAATGGTGCAACGCCCTCACGGTCAAGTAATTTAAATTCATCCAGATGGGGCCACGCCAGTAGGGGGCGTCATGTTCTGTGTTATACTTCATATATAGAGGCGAAGTCTTGGACAGCGACCTCAAGCCATACTTTGTCCATAAAAAATCTGGGTTTCTGATATCATCAAGGATCTTGTCAAGCTTTGGTGAATCGGGTTGGACTAGCTGCAGCATAAACGGAAATAGTGATACATAGCCAAAGGTCGAGTCGACAAAACGCAGAGTCGGTTCTTCAAGGATCTCGCGAATCATTTCAGGATTGGTGGGCACGTGGGGTCGAGGTGTCGGAGTGACTTTGCGCAGAACTACGCGATCAGTATGTAAACCATAATCCGAGTAGGACTGACTTGCAGGTGACCAGTGTAGTTCATCAAGCAGCTTATTATCGGATAAATAGTTGTACGTGAACTCATACTTGGTCGTGGATTTACCAAGAAGTTCAGATAATTGGGCCATGACTTTGGCAGCGAAAGCGATCCAACAGCGTAGATCAACGTGGCGTTCGTTAACACTAGGATGAGAGGCGCGAGGATAATCATCAAGTCCTGAGGTCAGAGTCTTTGGATTCAACTCCTTATTGGTTATAGAGTCGCGACCACGCCAACGATAGGTTCCTGGTAAATCACCGACCTGTGTCTTGTTGAACCAGTCAAACCAGGCAGCCAAACGTGGATAAAGCTTCTCGAGGAACAACCGGTTCTTGTCGATCAGATCTGCTTCTCTATGCTTGAGCATTGACTGTAGGGTAAGGAAGAACGTCGGAGGGTTGGCATTGATATTGAATTGAGTGACAAACTCTTCGGGTACCTTGGCCAGTGCTTCCTGACCGAGAATCATTTCTCTTGGAATCCAACCCTCCACGTTCATTAAGTCAAACCAGTGGCCAATAATGTCTAGTTCGATGTTAGGGTCCCAAATGGATATCAACAATCCATGGAAACCTTCGTCCCATAGAAAGCCACGGGGAAAGAAGCTACGACTGGGTACTGCGGTGTATAATGGCGCTTTCCAGTAAGGTACTGGGCTGCGTGTGTAGGTGCTTTGAACCTGAGCGGCACCATAGAAGTAACCAATTCCGCCTATCATGTTGGAGAAAGCAGCTTTTGCAAACCGAATTTCTTCAGTGCCAAATCCCTTGGCTGCTAGGTTGAAGGTTTTGTCAAACTTTTCATCAAATTGTTTACGTCGTTTGCGCAATGCACTTTCAAAATTCTTGCCAGTGAGTTTGCTAGAGCGGTCAATAAAATTTGACGACTCGTAACTGACCTCAAATTCAAAAGGAATTTTTGCAGTAACCTGGGTGGCTATGAAGTTTGGACTTAATTTTAGACCATCAACTGTTGAGGATAGTTGTTCGCCACTTAAAACAATGTGTTGTTTTGTTGTACCTTTGTGGGTTGCTAGTCTCAGATTTTGCAATACCACTTCTTTTAAAACATGAAGTCCAGGGGCTACGGTCACCAGAAATGAATCCTTTTCAACTTTGCCTTTGGTTGGACTGATGTTGACTCGAAACATCCCCAGACTTTCGGTGTCTCCCTCTATGCCTGGGAGAATGTTGTCACCACCTAAAGCCGCGTTAATTCTGCCATTCGTCTTTTCTTCAATGGCTACATAAAAGACGAATGATATTTCCTCGCCATCACGATGACCATTTTCAGATGTAACGCCAATTCTCGCAGTCCAGTCACCACCGTTGTGACCTCCGGGTCGTTTGACGAACGTTGTGTTAATTATAGCTTCGCTGTCAATGATTTCTTGGACACCAAAAGTTTTACCGTCATGTTCCAGCCAACCATACCTTAGTAAGATAGATGTTAAGTTTTAGTCAGTTAAGAGTTTTTTACTCAGACAATTGTAAATTATTAACAATCTAAATATAAATTATTTAAACAGAATTATTACCAAATATTAATTCTTGTTTTTAGAATGATCTATTTAAAACATAATTATTTTATTTACAGATTCATTATAGATAGGGAATTTTTTATTACCTATCTAATCCATCTCCTTGTTCGCACCAATGACGAATGCCATTTCTTCCTTGTCTCAATAGTTGTGGAAAATACCACATTAATCCTGTTACAAGCGAATGAGGGTCTCTGGTTTTCAATCCAAAATATAAATTGGACCTGTATGATCCCCAGAAGCGGTCACGGCTGTCAGTCTTGGCAAATGAGATGAGCTGAAGATAAACATTGCAATTTAAAACAACGAGAACAGCTAAAAGTAAATTAATAATTATTTGTTTAAAAAGTAATGAAATAAGCAGCATCCTTAATGAGAATCGCATAAGAAAATTAAACAATAAGAATAAATAATGTAGTAATGTACAAAATAATACATTGTTGATACTATCACAGAAAATTCCATGAAAGTTCACATCACATAAAATTGTTTACAGAGTTTTTAAACATTTTTTTGCATTAAAAATTAAAAAGTGTATTTTAAATGTATACACTCTTGAACGCTGATTAACAATACCTTATCAACATCGAACGGAGTATTGACGCGAGTTTCCAAATAGCCTCTGTAACTGCACCAGCCGGCAACACCGATACAGGTGACAGTGAGAAACGTAAACAAGATTTTGGATTTATTATCTTTTTTCACTTCAACGTGATTGCTGTTGTTATGCTTTGATTTATATTTCATCGGTCTATCGTGTCCCTTCGGCTTGGCCATATTTCTCACTTTTTAATTGCCTTCTACCTAAAAACACCGCCAACAATACCTCGTTCCTTTCATACGTAATACGACTAGGATAGCGCCTCACGTAATATTCATTGGTAAGGATACTTATATTGCAGTGCGATCGAAATGCCGAATTCGTAGTGAAGGCGATTGGAAAATATATCTCTCACACTTTGTGCCTCAGTTTCATAAACAGTTGCACATATTGTAATCATGTTACAAATTTCATATCAATTGATGACGTTTAAATCAATTCACACACATATTATCACATATTGTAGGTTATGCTTCGGAGTTTCGATATGTCGAATCGAAGGTGCGATAGTCGGTGTTGTCAGACGCCGTTCGTTCAACAATTACTCGCTGTGGGGATAAATCGGGGGAGAAATTGCGATATCGTATAATCGATCTTCTTCTTTTTTGTTCATTGGAAAAAGATAAGATATTTAGGTTTACTACTTTTGTTCTCTTGTAATTAATAAATTAATTTTTTTTTTCACAATAACATCGCACAAAGTCAATATTTAAAGCCTATAAAAGGCCTAAAAGGGGCCATGTTGAGGAATTATTATTTTATTATTTCATATAGTAAAGGGGATGTCACAATGCTACTCCAACGGAGTTGGTGTCATGTTTAAAATTAAAAATATGTTCATAAAAATTTAAATAAATAAAGAGAAGACGTGATTACTTTGATTATTATATTTTAAATAATCTGTAATGTCGGTTTAAGACACTATGCCATTCTTTTAACTATAAAAATCAATAAAACGAATTAGATAATAATATCTTATCAATACATGGATAATAATTCAAAAATGATTTAAAATAGCAGGGAGCAAAACAAAAATTTGCACCCTTAAAAGAGCATTAAGACCCCATTTCAAATTTTTTTTCTTCATTTTGAGGAAGTAAAAATTATGTTTGTTTACTCTAATAAATAATGAAACATCGTACACACCTCGTGAATAATATACAGGCTAGTCCGCAAAGTGACCACTTTGCGCACAAGGACGGCAATATAATAAACTTTATGAACCAAGCGGGTGGTAAAGTGGGACTTACCGACCGAGGGCTTTCAAGCTCCGTAGTCCAAGAATGATTTCACCGTCCTCAAAGTGGTTACTTCCAAATTTATCCGCTTCCAAGGTGCATAAAAAATGTGTAAAATTCAACGAACCATAAACTTGATTGTAGTAAAAAAATGTTTTTGTTTTTGCTTCAGACACTATACGAAATGAAAATGGTAACTGAAAAAAGTAGAAAGAGAAGACGAGGAAGCCGCGGAAAAAGGAAAGGACGACGAGCGAGAAGCGCAAGCGGAACAGGGATAAGCCGTAAAAACGGTCGAGGTAAACACGAGGCTTATAAAATATGCTGCTCCAGTTGGCCTTTTTCCTACGTCCTGTCTTGCCACCTCCGAAGTTTTTTCGCCGGGGCTGTAAAAACCGGGCAATTAGCTCAGCGTCCAATGGGATTTGCATCCGTCGATCGGCGATTGATTTTACGATCGCGCAATGAAGAAATCGGCCGGACAAACGGATCGGAGATAAGAAGCGAGGCCCGCGGTTAATTAGCGATCATCCTTTTCATGCGTCATTTCTGCGCGACTACAATGCGCCGCGCAAGTAAGTGGCACAAGGATTACCACAATTCAACGGCGATTCTCGTCGGACCGATTGACTGTCGATTCTTTTTTCACGCCGTTACGGTTACGCTGCGCGGCGCTTCCACGAATTCGCGAGACCACCGCAGCTTTTCAGACGATTTACTCCAGGAGCCAAGGCCTCGGCGAGTCGAACCGAGGAAAAGTTCAACTTTGAGACTAACGCTGCTAGACGATTTGTCCAATTATCTCTAATTATGCGCGCACACTTTTTGTCTCTTTCGGTTTTTTTGTTTTTTTGTTTTTTGTACTGTTTGCTAAACTTTTGAAAGTAAGACTCGCGATGAAAAATGTTTACTTTGCAAAGTAACATAATCATCAACAAAAAAAAGATAAATTGTTAAAATTAATACTTGGGTATCTTGGATAATCTCATTGAAACCCATTAAAACTATTAAATTTTCATTAAACCATTCAAAATTAGTAGTTTTTAATCGTAACTTTATCCAAGTAAAACACCGATTAAAACTTGTTATAGATGAATAAACAACGTATTAAGTAATAGGATTGAATCGGCAAATATCTTATTGGAAAAATAATTGATATTTGAACGGGATAAAATAAGTGAATATACCGTTGGTTGAATGAGAGGTGTTACTATTGATTCCTATCAAACAATCAGTACACTTGAACAATGGGCAATACACCTATTCAATCTCAAACTTTAATTCTAATAGATTTTAATTGGCATTTTCCATGGACGAAATTATTATTAAAAACCGTTCATCTTAAATGAGAATTAATGAATTTTTTTAATCAGGGTAGAATTTATTTATTAATTAATTATTATTAATTAATTTATTAGTTTACTGATTTTCCCAAGCTAAAGAAACATTGAAGCGTTTTTCTAATAAATTATTTTACAGGAGTAATAAATCATACCATATAAAATTGCATGACAAAGGTGACCAATCCTTATTACCTTCATTTACAATTCACTTTATTAATATTTCTTCAAGTATAAACACATAGGTTAATTTATATTGCAAAGTTTTCGCACGTATAAAAAAAAGCTCTATCGAACATTTGATAAGAAAAATGAGTAGAATATAAAAATGTCCGAACAATGAAAACTCTCAAGTTTTACAAGAAGAATTCTCGCGCAGAATTAGACATTGAAATGCACTCGCTTCGAATTTCACGGATAACAAATGAGATACCGGTTCGTGCACTTATAAATATTTATGTATTCTAAATATTTCTATTCTGAATCTCGAATTATTTTTCCCCCCAAACTGTCGCACGGCTGTTTGCTTTTCAACGCGTCTCCTTTTCACGGCAAACACTGGTCTCGAAAAAGTTCGACCGGTCTTTTGTTTCCTTTTCAATTACAACGTTATTTCAAACAGTTACAATTGTTTTCCGCAATCACGACCGTCGTCTGAATTAATTCAGCAGATTTTTTCCGAATAAAAAAGTCGGACTTACTTATGCTAATCGAACGAGCGTTTAATCAAGAAACGCGCGAAAAAAAAGCTGGGAAAAAGTGATTCCAAACAGGCGTTATAAAAAACATTGATACAATTTCAATCGCGCAAAAAATTGATAAAGAAACGCTTATCCGACATCTGTTTGTCCTTGCGATTCTCGCTTTGTCTCCGCGATGCCAATGCCAGATCGCGTCTGCGCTTGAAGCTTGATCCGATTGATCGTCGATCGTGAATGCTTTTACAAGACCGGGCGCATTTTGCACCGAAGATGAATAAACGAAAATAACTGTCTGCAAACGTTGGGCGCCTCTTATCGCCGTAAGTGCCGCATCGAAATTACAGTCATCTCGAGAGCGGTTGGAAATATGGTCGGAATTTTCCCGCTCGTGAGTCAAAGGCCGTTTAATATTTTGTCTAACGAGTTCAACAACGTGTAAAAAGTTGAAACAATAGAAGCCATTTGCTCATTTGAAAGTCTAATTTCGTTGTTCCGATAACGGTGACGGTTTTGCGAATCGCGGTGTCAATTGTCAAGGTGATAGGTGGAATAATGCTCGTGGCAACAACAATCCGAATAGATCGAAAAATAGATTCTCCAGCTGATTGTATTACAAAATTATTGACACGGTTCTACGATCCTATTGAAACCTATTAAAAACTTCAATTCGAAATTATTAGTTTTCAATTGTTATTTTCTCCAAGGATCAATTGAAACGAATTAAAAATTATTAGATAACATATTGAGCAACAGGAATGAATTGGTGAACATCTTATTGGAAAAGATATTAATAATTGAATAGGATCGAATGAGTTACAGCTATTGGTTGTAGGAAGAGGTGTCACCATTGATTCCTATTAAACAATAAGTACATTTGATCAATAAAAAACACAACCGTTCAATTTTAATGTTAATTTAGCGTTTCGTTTATTTATAATAGGTTTTAATTGCACTCATAAATCTTTAGCCTGTTAAGACATTTTTGCTTGGCATAATCACTTAATATTTTGCATCAAGAAACTTTTCTTGGCTCAAGAAAATGTATTCTTGGCAAAACATCAAGATACATTTTGTCTTGAACCAAGACAATTTTTCTTCCCTCAATGCATCCTTTTTGCGAATGTGATATTTTACATGGAGTTATGATTAAAAGATAATCAATACACTGCAAAAAGGAACTAATTAATGAGTTGAGTAGTTTTAAATTATTAAACTTCTCTTTCTCCTCCGTTCAATAATATAACCAGAAACATAAGAATCTTAAAACAATGATCATCGGTGATCTAGCCAAGTGATCCAGCGTAGCGCCATTCAACGTCTAAAGACCGATTGATCACCGACCGCGCTAATGGTCAACGATTAGCGCAGCACAGATTCATTACAAGCATCTCTAGCCGCGCAACAACAATTACTCATCGGAACTCCTCAGTCAATCATAGGCCAGTCTGCGATTAATCTTGATCCCGCGACAAATCGGTCGGCGATGACGGACCGTAGAAAAAAAGCAAGAAGAAAAGAAAAAATAAAAAAGAAATAAAAGATCTAAGCGGGCATCCGTCTAGACGAGCGACATCAGCCGGCCGTCGTTTGGTCCTTTTTGCGCGACTTTTCTCAGCTTTTTGACCCCGAGACTGTCAAGGCCCCGGTGCGCATCACCAGGTGGTGGCTGCCAAGGCCGCGGCGTCCCTTCGTGCACCGGCGGTCGGTTCGCGTTTGTTTCACTTGCCGAGTGCATGTGCAACGACCACCATTTAAAGCCGCTGCCGATCCCGCGGTCCGCGAGCCTCGCCTTCGGCCGACGCGACGCGACGAAAATGTACGCGACCGGCTTTTGCTACCTCGTCTTCCTGCTGAGTGTCGCCGGGCCGCCGCCATGCCACGGCCAAAAGACCGCGCTCGACTCGCCGGAAAATATCCTCCTGCTGAGGAAGATACGCAGGTTCCTCTTCCAAGCTGTCGGTAAGCGATTCGCCCGCGCAACTTCTCGTTCCTCTTTGTTCGCGAAATCGACGATAACATTACTATGTTCGAAAGCAGGTTCGGGATGTCGCGGGAAAAGGTTGCTAATTTATTATGGACTTTATTATATGTGTTAGATTTCATGGCCGAGATTTAAAAAAAAAGGAGATTATTGTACTGTGAAAATACGTGACTCGTTTTGAGACATTTTTTTATCGAAATGGGACACTTTTTTTGAAGTGTTAGTAAAGGGGTTCTATGAGGGAGTAACGTTTTTGAACTATAGAATTTGAAAAGTCCAAAAGAGACAAATACGAAGGAAATTTTTTTATTTTCGAGACAATGCAAGTGTCTCATATTGTCAAAATTTGAGACGTTTTAGTATGATGTAAACAAAAAATGTCTCAAATCAAATTAATTGAATTTACAGTGAAATAATTTGGTCCAGTCGACTTATGACAAATGAACGTGACTTTATTTATCATTTTCAATTTTTTTCTGAAAATATTTTTTCTATAATTTTTATTATTTCATTCGGTAGATTTTTTTTCATTAAGTATATTGTTAATTCTCGAAAAGTTACCGTAACATAAAGAACGAAAATAAAAATGAAATAGAAGAATTAATTTAAGACGCAAATATCTCAAATGTTGTAATTATCATAATCTGAAAAAGACTTGTTCCAGTTTATTATAACGACAACACGTATTGCAAAAGTAGTTGCATTTTGGCATTGCCATTATTTCTAGTCATAACTGTCGCCAATTATCTTCACCTTATCAATGAACATGAAAAATAAATTGTGCTCGCGTATGATTATACGTGACTAACGCCGTTAGAATTCCGATTAATAAACTAATAAGGAAAACGTCAATGCGCACAGTAAATAAAATCTTGGGTGGGATCGCACCTTCAATTAAACTTCATTCATCATGCTACAATAAATAAACAACTACATAAATAAATGTTAAAAAAAAAAAGAAAATCTATTACATAGAAAATTTTGTGTTCTCAAAGGTTCGCATTTACAACCTTGACATTATTTTTACGTAAAATAAACTAGATTTTTCTTGTCCTATTTAGTAGTAACTTTTATTATTTAGTTATAATGTTTACTACCATTGCTGACCAAAAAATAATAATTTACAGCGAAAAGCTTAAAATCGTATAAGTTTTACTACTTTATTTTCTTAAAGCATTATTTCGATCACCGTAACTTGATATGGATCAATTTCGCAGGCAAAACAGGAAACGAAGCAAGGTTTCTCAATGAAGCGGCAAGAGAAGGGAAATTGCAGACACAATTTTCGGACGACAAACCCTTTCCGTGCAATGTAACAGGTAAAGTGTGCATCTAATTATATTTATAAGAAAACCTATTACATTAATAATTATATTTTAACAAATGATTAACATAGTATATACATATTATTCTATAAGTTAACATTAATATGAAATAATATAGTACATATTAAAGATAAATAAAGCAAAGATAAAAAAAGTGCAAAGTATAATTTTTGTGAGTACTTTTCTCGAGTATTGTATTAGTATATATAGATATATAATGTATATATACATGTAGATATATAATAATACATATTAAAAAGATATAAAAAAGTGAAGAATATAACTTTTGTGAGTACACATTGTAAGAGTGTATATGAGTACTCGTGAGTACATGTTAAAAACTTGTTCGCAAAGGTGGGAGATCCCGGCAAGTACCGACGAGCGTGCATCAACTGAGACCCGGCGATATCGACGTGATTGCCGCGATGGGTGATTCTCTAACTGCAGGTCTTGGCATTTTTTCTACAAATTTCTTACATCTCGTTATTGAAAATCGGGGTGTCTCTGCGTTAGGCGGGGGTCAAGGAACTTGGCGGCAATATCTAACAATTCCTAATATCATTAAAGTAAAATTTTAATTTGACATTTATTTATTTTGGGCAATGCAGGGCAGAGTGTATAATGCGTGCGCCATATTAACACACGATCATTTGCTTGTGGGATTTTTCAATTCGGAAACTGATAGCGGCATCCAATTTTGACCCTGACTTCTCGGCATCGGCATTCTCTCACAAATTCGCTTCTTCAATTTTATGTATGCCAAACAAGTTCCGTCGTACGTAACTCAACAAGTAGAATATTGTTCAGTTCACCTGGCAAATACTGTTTTATTTATGCAATTATTAAATAACGGTTTTGTCACACTAAATTAAGATGTTTTGTTTAATTTTTTTTTTTCGAGCTTTTGCCACAACTTATATATAATTATGTACGTATGGAATTTGTTAAACATGTCTCGTCTTTGCCATCATAATTTCCAGACTTTTGCTCGAGGAGAAAAATAATATTGTAAACAGAAGCTCTGTGTGACGCACTGAAAAATATACTGGCTTTGTGGAAAGTTAAAACTAGCACTTGTAATGAACATTTTTTGTATTATTTTTCTCCGCACAGTACGTGAGCAGTGCATTTTCATTAGCCTAAGCTCTTAAACAATTTTTTTTATTGTTTACTTTTTTGAATAACTCCTTTTGGGTTCAAAAAAGGTCATTGTTTATAAAAAAATTGTCTTCTTACGAAAAGAAATATTTACGTCGAAATAATAAATGAAGAATTCGTTTTGGCGCAAAAAGTCTCAACACTTCAAAACTTGGAGCAAATCGTTTTTGCAATACTTTTTTATGATGTATCTCTTGATATGTCGCTACGATATATTTTTTACAAGTAACTAAAAATTCAGCCAACTTTTTTTCTTGTTATATAAGTATATTTATAGTATATTCGTAATATATCAATAATATATGATTAATATATTGCCAATATCATGTCAACAATACATTAGCAACATATTTTTAACCCACTGATTATATAATATTAATATATTTTCAATATATTACTGATCTATAAAAACAATTTTTTATATAAGTATATCAAGAACAAATTATTAATATATCAACATATATTGCCAATATACTGTTGTTATATTTATTTGTTTCTTTATATTTATATTGTCAATATACTTATATTATATTCACAATATATTTTTAATGTACTAAATTTTTTTTTTCGTTTTATTAGGGATATATTATACTTCTTTCACGAAATATTTTTCGATATCGATATGAGATCCATAATCATTTTGCATAGCAGAAGAATTAAATTCCATTTCAAATATCTCTTTAGTTTGTCGATAACTTTAATGCATTACATACATCACGCTTGTCCTAAATTTTGACGAAAATTCTTCGTCGATAACGCGTTACCAAAAGTGCATTGTCTTGCAGGAATTTAATCCGAAGCTGTTTGGATATGCCACTGGAGATTCCTTGACCATCGATGAAGCATCGGAATTGAACGTCGCTGAAAGTGGCGCCATGTCGATTGACATGCCTTACATGGCAACGGTTTTATTAGCCAGAATCAAAAATCATACCAAAATTGACGTCGAAAATCATTGGAAGGTACATTGATTAAAATATCAGTATTTTTACATAAGTTAATGCATAAGTAGTTAATCGATTAATAATATAATAATATTATTGAAATCAATTTATTGAATATTAATAATATAATAATATGATAATATAATTAATAATATAGTAATATTATTGAAGGGAAAGTAAATAATTCAATTTTTTTTGGTCACAGCTGATAAACCTGATGATTGGTTCGAATGACTTCTGCCTCAACATCTGTTTTCAATATTCACGATGGGATCTCGTGAAATATCATAAAAAAAATTTACTCGAAGTTTTGCGAACGATTCGCGATAATATGCCAAGAACGTTGGTTTCGATTGTTAACACGCCATTTTTGAAGACTATTGTTGATGTCAGAGGTCGGTCAATTATTCAAGAGATGATGATGAAAGTTGAATGCCCGTGCTTGTTTGGAAGAAAATATCAAAAGGACTTGGACAAATACTACGAAGTTATAACCAGGTTAAATCATTTTTAAGAAACATTGAGAAAAAGATTCTGTCGAATCCATCAAATTTTGGTTGATTTTTAAGATATAAATTATTTTCTGCGCAAAAGGAAATTAATCAAACGATTTGTTTAAATCAACCATATTTTATTCAGTGTTATTGAATCAATCGTGTACTTATTTTGATAGTTGAACATTGACATGGCAACAAATGTTTGACATGCTACATATATATTTACATGTTTATATATATATTTACAACGTATATTTTTCAGTTGGCGCAAAATGGAGGAGGAAGTTTCACAGTACCCGGAATTCAATCGCGAAGATTTCAGTGTCATCACTCAACCGTTTTCGGGTGACGTCGCGATGCCAGTAACGCCAAACGGCAATACCGATTTAAGTTATTTTGCCACCGACACATTTCATGTTAGTCAAAAGACCAATGCTCGATGTAAGTACCGTCATATTATATACAAACTTATATTATATAAAAATTGTAAAAATTTGTCAAAATCGAAAATTTGATATTTACATTATTAGATATCAGATATTTGCAATTTACATAAAAAACGAAGATAAAGAAGAAATGTATCATTTCAGTCGCCAATTCGTTGTGGAACAACATGTTGGAACCCGCGGGAAATAAAACTTTGAAATGGACGGAAACTTTTGAAAGATTTTTGTGCCCTACGACGGAACGCCCTTACTTGTCAACGTGGTATAATTAGACATGTATTGTTTAAAGTCATCGTCTTGTTATAATATTAATTTAATTCAAATCACATGTTTGCGCTCGATACATTTTTATAATACATTTATATAAATAAGTGTTAATTTTATTTGTTAATGTTTTATATAATTAAGATAGAACAATGATAGATATTAATTACGACTTACATGTACGATTTACATTTGTTAATTTCCGCATGATCTTATGAAAATTTATAACATAATATACGCAACTTATTTATTTTAAATATAAGATAATATACAATATATATTATATATATTATGTATATAATGTACTTAAATTAAATTTGATTTCGACCTTGTTCTGTCCGGAATCTGTAGTTTCGACGAGTGTTAAAATTTAATGAAATTTAATAAAAAATTCTTTTAAATTTAAACAATTTGACGTTACGTGTACCAAAGTGTCTAGCCGAGTCTCTATTCATCATATAATATGGCACTTGGAGCAGAATTTTTGCACCAGTCAAGAAAAAGGTGGGGACAGCCGAAGTTGTTCTGTTCATCCTTGGCAAGCCTCATTCATGTTGAATGTTCTGTTCGGACAACACATTTGATTTACAGAATCGCTTCTTCCGTGTGCCTTCTATTAGTGTGTTAAACAGTTTCCTCGACTGGCAAAGTAATCATTTCAATGACTAATTACAATTCGAGGAATTTGAAAAATACGAAATCGTTTTGAATAGCGTAAGTTACAAGGGAATATTCTCTCTTAGTATTTACACACTTCTTTTTTTTTAATTTTTGTATTCATCGACGGTTATTCAGAATGAACCTTGAAGTGTTTGACACACGTGAAATAATAGTGCTATTGAACCAACAACACATTCAATATAGAATGCTGATTATTAAACCAATATTATCATGATCTAACAATGAAATTTGTTTAATAACAAAATTGTTTGATTCGATTATGAATATTACAAAACGAAAAATTGGTTATTGAATTAAAAATTTTTTTCATTGTTATATCAAAATATCATCAAAATTATGTAATTTACTAATAAAAATTTTATATTTTATTATGGAAATAAATAATTAAAAAATATTAAATCTGTTTTGTTGGTGTAACTTAAATTTATTCCATCGTTTCATAATCAAAAGACGTGTAATAATCAATGTATTAAACATTGTGACATACATTTTTATGCAAATCGTCCAAAAGATTGTTTAATGTTCATAAAAGACAATTGTTTAAATCGTTTGATTGAAACACAATTTTTATTACATTGATGATTGAATTACTTATTCCTTTTCCGTACATCTCTACCCCAGTGAAACGATTCAGATCAATTTCACTGGAGTAGTTTTATAAAAATAATAAAATAAAAATCGAGTCAAAATGTTTGCAAAAATACCCTTCGCTTACGATCAAATCAGCGACTCGAAGTCGAATTTGCGAGCTTTTGTTGGTATAAATGTCGCTTTATTTGTTTTCTTACGTCAAGTTTCAACACACATTAAATTTGCAAGGAAGTAAAAGCAGGCGGTCAAAAAGAAAAGAGCGATGAGACGACAAGCATACGTAATATACTTGCATCGTAAGCTATATGTTCGTCAAATTCTTATTTAGAAAGTGAGAAAAAAATTGTGCCAAAAGTAACGTCCATTTCGGGACAATAGAAAATAGTTTGTCCGCGGGAAATCTGTTGAAATGTGATGGTTGAAAAAGATTGAAATGGAAAGAAATTAATATTTTTATACTACATTTTTGATAAAAAACAAAAAAAAAAGAAAATTTTTTAAAGCGAGTAATTTAATTTAAACGAAAACATTTTTGTTTCAAGATATACATGTACTCCGAAATGTGAGCAAACTTTAAAGAGTGCCAATAAGGGTTGAAACATGAAGTATACTTCAGTCAAGTATTTCCTCGTCTTATCATGGATAGTTTTGTTTTCGATTGCAAAAGCCGAATTCGTGGACTCAATGCTACGATTATTAAGAAATGCAAGGGTAAGTGGAACTTTCATTTGAGTGCTTTGCACTTCAATTGAAATGCTATTTGTTTTTGTTGAAATTATGAAAATTAATTTTTTATATAAATTTTACTTCGGTGACCAACATTTTATAATTTTATTAAATTATTATTTTTGATTGACTCATTGAAAAAACAATCATTATAATTATAACAATCTTAAAAAGTAAAATTTAAATTTACCTATTAAATATGGTTTTACCTGTTGTTAAAACAAATATATTTAAATCGTAAATTTAAATCCTTAGTCTTTATAAACTTTAATCACTGAACTGCTAATAAATCATATACCATTGTCGAGTATCTAAAAATTATCCTCCATTACACGGCGATTACAATTTCTGATTAAAATATAAAAATATTTAATAATATGTGTCACTTAGTTAAACCGATCATCAAATTAATCGTCGTTGATTTAACAGGTTACAGATTACCTCATAAATATTGTAATTTAAGAAAGTGAGATATAACGGTAGATTTCTCTGGCCGCGCGGACTGGCGTTTAAGTCAAACACCGTTGTGTACCATGAAATTTTGACGGGACGACCCTGTACGAAATCAAAATGCGATTTCTTTAAACTAATAAATGTAATAGATAATGAATATTGAAAAACAAAACGTTATTACGTTTGAATTATTAGATTAAAATTAATCGAAATAAAAATTAATAAATTTCACTCAGAAGTGAAAAAATAAATACAAAATATCTGGTTACTCGTGCGTAAAGTAATCATTTTACGCAAGAGTGCGAAAATATTTCGGCCAGAGTCATTGGTTACATTTTTTTTTTTTTT
>JABFOV010001689.1:0-23604 GCA_022817685.1 Aradophagus sp. ZL-2020
CGTTCGAAGTAACGAATGCGCGCGTTCGATTAATCATCCGGAGTAAATTACGAAGCGTGAGCGGTGCATCAACGCGAGTCGGGGGCAGCTCGCGGTCGGCGAAGAGGAGCAGGGAAGGGGAACGACTTTATAAATAGACGTAGGAAAGAAGGAGCAGAATCGGTTAAATAAACTGTGAGTCAGACGGCGGTTGAACGGGAATCGCGGCGAGCGAGTGTGCGAGCACGCGTGCGCGCGGGCTTCGGGAGAAAGACGCGGTTGCGCAACGTGCACAAAGCGAGCGTCACTCAATCGCTCGGGTACCCGCGTCTGTCACCAGCCAGGCGTTTTGTAAACACGCGTTCCCACTCGAGGTACCACGCGGCGAATTCTCCTCATTTGCCATTCGTTTTGATTAGGACGATTCGGCCGGGGCGAGGTCGGTATTTATGATCGATTGATCACCGGCGAGATTGACGGTTGGCAGGAATCAATGTTGAATCGAGTTGGTGTTGATGCGAAGTGACATGCGGGGGAGACAATGTGCAGAAAGAGAATCGCTGAAATAAGGAAAGTTTGAAAAGTTGGTACCTTGAGAAACGTTTAATGTGTAATTGCAGTTATGAGATGTTATTCATATTATTCTGAACGTAATTTTGTTTGTAGTTAATTAAAAGTTATATTGGTTTTCAAGATAATTATTTAAGATGGAAGGACTAATTAGAAATATATGCCATTGTTCGATTTTATGGGATGATCTTAAATTTTTGTATTAAATATGAAATTAGTGTATTGAAAACGGTGACCGAAATTGTAATGCTATCTTTTCTTTGGAAAAGAGGGATTTATCATAAGAAGTATATGTTACAGATAAAAAGTGGAACCAAAAAAAAGAGTAATTGTATGCTCTCAAAACGAATTACTTGTAGTTATGTATTTTTGAAGGTAAACGAAAATTGACTCATCCTTTAGCTGAGTCAACTTTCGATTCCAATAATTAAGGTCAAATTCCAACTAGGTCCAGATTCCAAGCGCTCTTCTTTGAAATTAACTGTTTTTTAAATAGTTGGATATTGTATTGATGATCTACAATGAATAACTGTATAACAAACGTTAAACTACAGTTTGAAATTATAAACTATATTCAAGCCGTTCGACACGTACGTATAAAAAAAAATAAAAAGAGTGTCATCTAGACGACATTTGTTAATTCAAAACATACACTCCCGGCAATATGATTCATAATCGCAAACGTTCCAACAAATATTCCATAACAAATATTCCATAACTTTTACGATAAATATCGTTATCCTTACGAACTCGTCTTCTCAGTGTTGGCAAAAATAGTAAAATTCATACGTTCAACAACTACAGCAATAAAAAAACGTCTCTAAAACCTGATGCCTTTCTTTTCATCTGCCCGATAAATTACCCGCAATCTTTTCGAAGTAGCTCGAAGATTTACACTCATCGCCGAGCACACATGCGGGATCAACGCGAAGCCGAGCGAGATGGCAGAGCGTGATCGAACGAGCGAGACGCGACTGGCGAGAAAGAAAGAGCGAGCGGGGGGCGAAGAGGGAAAGGGGAACGGCGAAGAGGAGAGAACGGGGGAAGGGAGGGGGGCGATCTCTAGGCAGGCAGGGCTCGGAGAAGAACGTGCCTAGTCGCGCTAGGCAAAGATCACGGCGTCGGCCGTGGGAACGAGGCCCCTCCTGGATTATAACCGAGCTCTTCACAATTTTACTTCCGTCCTTCCGTCCTTCGCTTCGGCCGCTCGAGCGTTTCCGCTAGAAAACCGACGGCCGATGATCGGCGCTGCATTTTTCGTCGTCCCGTTCTTGCCCCCCCCCTCCCTCCTTTCGACCGCTTCCCCCACCCCGCTGGGGTTAACAGTCGAATGGTGGACTCTTATGTAATACCGCTTCTTCGACCTGGTGAAGAGGATGCGAAGAAGGAAAAAGGTGGTAATTTTTAGTAGAAGTTCGGTTGAATGTACACTGCAAGATATTCATGAATTGAAACTTGGGTAAATTATGAAGTACTTGAATAGGCATTTTTGCAATTTTCACCAGAAATGAGTGAAGAAACAGTAGTATTCTTCTTCCTGTGAAATACAATTAAATTGAATTTATTAAAAAAATTAAACTTTTTGAAATAGCTGCGAGAAACGTTACTGTAATTATTGTTTCATTTGGAATTACTTGACTTTTGCTTGGAAAGTAGAAATCATGATTTTACGTGCAAAATTATGTGTTTTAAATGAAAAGAACTAAATATGAAAGTTATTGTAAAATGCGATTTGCAAATTAGAAAACATTTATTTCAATAGAAGTTTTGTGTTTGAAAAAATTCAATGCGTAAGGTTTTTTGTAATGCCCTTTAAAATCGCGTCTCGAATTCTCTGACATTGACTCCGAAGATTGAAACCAGACATCCGACTGTATATCAAATTGAAATTGCGGTGACGAAACGCCGATAATCGATGCCGACCTTTGACGAAAATAAACCGCGGAAATCACTTTCGTTGATTTACGAAAATCGCTCGGCCGTAAAAAGCGCCGTCGAAAAATCACCGCTTTTTTTTTGGCCGATTTTCATTCGGACTATCCGTGCTCATTAAAGCAGTAATTTATTGCGTTATCGAGGGTCTCGATATCGAGGTTAGCACCAAGTTCAAGTTCAAATTCCCGAATGAAAATGTGAACGCAAAATGAAGAGGAAAAATTAACTTTATTATCAAAAACTTGAGTAAAAAAATGTATGAAGATGGAAATCTCGAAGATGGAAATTTATTTTAATTCATCAATTTAGAATTTTAAAATAATATTTTCAAGATATAATACAAAAATACAATTTAATGTAATTTGAATTTATCGAATGAAGAAATACGTGGAGATGTAAAACCGAAAATTTTACGTACGAATCGTTGAACAAAAGTGTGCACGAAAGTTGATGGTTATAATTTAAGCTCGTAGTAGGTTCAGTAACTAATCGGCGAGTTAAAATTTCAAGCGGCTCCCTTGAAATAAAGACGAGGAGAATTAAAATAACATTTTCTCCGGCGCAAGATAACATCGTAAGAGCCTCTCTGCCATTAACCGGCGAGGGTGCGTTAACTAAAGCGAGGGTCCTTCAGATGCGAATGCAGGGGTTGCTCGCGCGTCCTGACGATGTAAATACAACGGCCCGCTGCCTCTTTTTCGTTCGCCTCGTTTTTCAATCCTACGTTTTTGCTTCGTTAACGACCGTTTTTCATTGCTTTTATTCAGTTGCGACGGCGAATCGATCATTAGTGTTGAGAAATTTCTTATTCTTAGTCACAACATTTTTATACGTGTATATATAAATAAATGTTTACGAAAAGTATTTATTAACTCACTTTATTTAAAAAATGGCTTTCACAGTTGAGATTAAGAGTTTCAAATGTTTAAATCAAGAATTCAGCATTCCTTCGTACGATAATGGACTCTGAATTTACAACTTTTGTTTTCTTACGATTTTATTTGATTTTACTGACGTCATCGCGAGAAGTTAAGTTGAAGCTGGCTTAGTGAATACATGTAAATAGGCGCAACTTTTCATTTGAAATTGTTACAAAATGCCGTGGAGCTTTAATCGAAAAAGTTTCAATCCCTTCTGTCTTGAAAATTGAAAGACTGAAATGAGTAAGAATATAAAGTATTGAAGACGATGTTTCATCTTTTAGCGTAATACGTAAGTGGGATGAAAACTTGGACGTAAAAGTCGTACTTCGGTCAAAGTTAGTTATTGAGAAACGGTTCTGAAATCACAATTTTGTACCTTTTCATTATGTCACTTCGAGTCCTAAACGTTGTTAATTTCTAGCAGATAAAAACCTTTCCTAAAATTCTTTATAAAATCACCTTTATCATCGATGTAAAATAAACGAGAAAACCATTGGATCGTGTTACCGGGTGAAAAGCCAACATCTGTGAGCGATTGGAAAAATGACACGCCGATGGGTCGTCGTTGGTTGCGAAAAGCAATTGTTTGGGGTTACGAGCCGGCGACCGGCAAGTCCGCGGCCCTGACCCGACGCGACAAGTGCTAATTCCCAGGGCGATGCTTGAGCCCGAGCATAAGCATTTGGTGTTATCTGACAATCGGATCAACGGCGTTAGGGTTGCGTGGGCCGCGACGCAACCGAGTGCTTCGGCTCGCCGCGCGACCCCTGCACCTCGGCGCTCGCGCTGGGGTGACATTCAGCCGGCGCATCTGTCGCTTCGCACGCGATCCGCGGCCTTTGCGGGGGCGCGCTTTTTAAACGTTGCGCCCGATCAAAGTCGGAGCTTGATCCCCGGGTCGGGAGAAATGACGAAGAAAACGTTCGTCGATCGCTTAATAGACCGTTATTCGATTATCGGCTGGCGATTGAATTCGATTTCGAAGCGAGCTGCTAAGCGGATTAATTGCTTCGGATGAAGAGGTCACGATTTGGACAATGTGCTGTACATTTTTTATTCTTTCAAAACTTTTGACTTATTTATTAATAATATTATTATATAATATTATATGCAGCCATCTGGATATTTATACAATTTAATAAAGTCAAAAATAAGTTGAAATATAAAAACATAAAATATTATTACGAATTAAATGATTAAAGCAATCACATTTATTTTTCAACTGCCAGTAAGTTGCAATCTTTTACTTGTCTTATTCTACTACTTCTTAACTCTTCATCTCAACAGAAAAAAATTCACCTATTACTTATTCCCAACTTCCTTAGAATCTCCCCTACCCCCGTACATTGAATAAACACGCGTCTCTCTCATATCTCATTCAAATCCGTTTCTCCAGACGGAAACACAAATAATATCTTATTACACGACGTTCTTCATACAAAAGCCGCTTTTCAGATCTCGAAACATCGACAAGCAAGACACTTGTTTCTGCAGCACATTAGCCGCTTTAAAAATCATCCTCCACTATTACAAATCGCAGTTAAATTATCGAGGCGAAACGCGATTATCGGAAATTTCGTCCCGAATGAAAAGGGAATTCAACTCCGTTACATTGTAAACAAAACAATGCGACATCTCGGGCAAAGAAGTGCGCTGGCTTTTTTTTGGTCGGCGAGTCCCGGGGCAAAGCAGGTCGAGGGCTACCGCGCGAAAGAGCGAAAGAAAAAAAAAAAGAGAAAAAGTGGAATGAAAAACGAAGAAGGAGGGAAAAGAACAGTGAAGATGCCATGAGTCGGTCTAGCGTGAAATACAATGATACATCCGTAAAGGCGAGCTGCACGCTGACTGGCTACGAAAGCGGACACGGCCGGACGCGATGTTGAAAGATACCCGCATCGAACTGGCCCGGTGCTATCCCCGTGCCCCCTCGTCCCGACCTTTTTTCGACGCGACGTCACTGGGCCCGACACAAAGACCCTCGCAAAACCCGGCCCGGCGACGTCACGCTTCGGAATCATCGCGGCCCGATGTGTTTATTACGTCAAAATGTGAGGTAATCGTCAGCCGGGATTTAAATCCAAGTTGAATATCGACACGGGGTTTCCGATGCTGAGATTTAAAACGCATTGTGGAACGTTGGCAGAAAAATGCGGTGCATTTCATGATAAATTGTTGAATTTAATTATTTTGTTGTTAATAAACGGTCTTTTGAATCAACACTGAAAAAACCAGCAATAAACAGCATAAATTAAAAAAAACATGTTACGTAATAAATAGAGTACAAATAGTATTTTGCAAATGTGTATTGTAATTTACTTTTTCGTTAGCGCGTTTGATATTGTCAAATGCGCCATCTACAACTCAAGTTGAAAAACTTTCAATGAATTAAACAAAAGTTTTTTGTTTAAAACTAAATATTGTGTAAAAAAGTATTAAAATATTCTTCCTCGTCTTGTTTTCCTTTTCTTCACACACTTTAGGAACTCGTCATCACAAAGACTATCAAATTCCATTCTCGAATTTCCATTGGACCGTACGAAGCAATTATAACCGCGAGATTGCACGAGCTAGAAACTCAAGGCAGAGACATTAAGTGCAAGGTCCAAGAACCGAGATCTAGTTTTGTCGAATTTCAACGAGCACAGACGCGAGAAGTTGAACGACCCACTAAGAGCCGGCGATTAAAGTCAAGTTTCCCACGTACTCGCAAGTTTCACAAGAAAAGACCCAAAGATCGCGAGCTGCCAAATACCCCGCCGACCGCAGCGTTCATTGAAGAAAAGCCATAAATCGGTTCGACGGTTTTCGAGAAAGTCCAAAACCAGCGGCAAGTGGAAAGAAAGGGCGAAAACAAGAGAGAAAGAAGAAAAATGACGAAATAAACGAAAACGAAGAAGGTCTGCAGGAGCAGCTGGCGTTTCGGGCCGGCGCCGTTTGCTTTTCTCGTCTTTTCTCGCGCGGTCTCGGGGGCGACGCAGGCCGGACGCCAGAAGAGAAACAGATACCGCTAGGAGAACGAAAACGAGCGTCGCGATAGATTGGAGTGGAAGATAGAACGAGACGGCAAGATACCAATAGATTGTCAAAGCAGCCAAGTGAATCCAAGTACCGTAACCACCACGAAACACAATAATGTAAAATATCCAAAATGAATAAAAACGATAGTAACAACAAAAAGGATAACAAAACAACGTTTCCAGCCGCATTGTTTACGTTCGCACCTTTGTTTACATCGTCGTTCGCGTCCTTTCTGTTGACATTCGCCTTTGTTATTGTTTATAATCGCTAAACTTGTCCATCTAATGTTTACATTTCACGCCAGTTTCTTTATACTCGATCGTAGATATCTTTGTTGACTTGTAACCCATTCTTTGTTTACATTCACCGTATAATAATATACAACACGTTTGTTTACCTCGCATATTTTTGTTTACATTCCCCTCCCGTTTGTTTACATCCATGTTTACATCATTCGTCACCTTCTTTCCTCCACTCGCAACATTCGCAATCTTCCCCCGAGCCCCGAAAGACGTTAAACAAGGAGCCCACTGGCGAGACGAGGACAAAGAGTTGGACGAGGTCGTGAGTTACTCACCGGGGACGCCATTGACCGAGATTTTGAGTCGCAAATTGGCGGCGCGCGTGGCGGTCCGGATGGTGAGCTTGGTCGGCCTCTCGAGGTTCGGTCGCGACATCTCGGGGGCTGGCGGTTCAAACTCGAGGAACGGGGTCGCGCGGGGTCATCGCACTTGGTACTCGCCGGGTGACCTTGCTGGCACGGAAAACGGGACGCTCGCTGGGAGCCGGGAGCACGGGCAGCGGCTCGAACGACGCCTATGCGACGACTGGTGGCGCGCGGTGCTCCGAATGCCGCGGGGCCCCGAGCGCTCGACGAACGCACGAACGAACGGCCGAGCGAGCCAACGAACAGGGCACAGGGAACGCGAGGGGCCGGGCCTCGGCCGCCGATCAGCTGGCATTGTCCGCAGCAGGCCCGTCGCTCAACCGTGAACCGCCGCTCCGGCCGCGACGCACCGTCATTATCTCCCGATAATCCGACTACCTCCCCCGATCGAGCCCCCCAACCCCCCACACGGGCCCTCTTCCCCTTGACTTGGTTTCGTCTTTTTTCCTTTTTTTTGGCCCGCCGGAGGGAGGATTTTTGTGACCTCGTGACCAGGTGATCGGAATTGTTTTTCGGCTTCACTTGTTGGATGGTAAATTTATATATGTAGGAGTTGAAATGTAGATACTCGACTATCCATATACAGCTTGAACTGTAATTGAAACGACACCGTTTTGAGGTTAAGTGCACGTTCGCGTGGAGCTGAGAAGACGTAAGCGTAACGCCGATATTTTTTTCGCACGAGCTAGACAGGCTTTTCATTTGTGTTTGTCATACATCCAGGAGAAGAAAGTTAGACAACCGTGGTTTATTTAGAATTTAATGATATAAGTGTGCACACTCCGAGCGATGAAATTTTCAATTATCAAAATTACGACTTACGAAACAAAGTTTGAGATCCGGTTATTAGAACTAATTGTCAAGAGAAAAGATTTATTTAAAATTATTTACAAATGACAAAATGAAATACATTTAAAAATTTCGTTCCTTCGTTCAGGTGTTATTAATTAACTTGCCACTTTCGACAACTGCAACAACAAACGTACTCGACTATTAATCATTAAGCCACTGTTGGGTTTCACTTTGAAAATTTACCAGGCATTGACGAACGGCGTCGATTTTTCGGGAGATCGACCGTGGGAACCCGGCCTCGGCTCCCCTCCCTCGTTCTTTTCGACACAAAAATAACGCCACCGTATTGTATGCCGTAAAGACATTTGTCGGAAGTCAAGTGATTGATACCGATGATTTGCCGGCGAATAAAAGTCTTTTCAACGATGATGAATCGTCGAGTCGGAATTTCTCCGTAAACGTAATTGCTCGTTCGATGAAACTCGCGAATCCATCCGAAGCGAAAATTAATATCGTGTTAATCATCGAGCGGAGCGCTGCACTCGACAAAGAAGCGGCCGGGTAAAAATGCTGAAATCACGATACTGTAACCACGGCGAATAAATGTTCGCGAAGCAGTTCGCGTCGGAATATCCGGAAAACACTGAGTCACTTGGTACTTTTATTCAAGCGTTACCGTGAATTTGTCGTGCGGTGCTATGACACGGGGAAAAAAGAGGATGGCACAGAACGGTATTGTGCAAGAACGCCATACCGAAAGTGTACTCGGGCGTCGATGATTCGCATAGGACGTTGATTTTACAGCGCCAAGTTTTTCGCGCGTTGTCGCGCGAAAGAAAATTGAAAATTCGAAGATACAATAATGACGGCAGAGGGCGAACGACGGAAGGTGAAGCAAAATCGAAACAAGCGAATGAACAATGTAAAAAAAAAAAAAAAACCGTAAATCAAAACAAATAACAAGCAAAACGAAATGAACACTAAATCGAAGCTGAAATCATATTTCCTCCTTTTGTCATAAACTGTAAACATTACTCCGAGAGGGGTGAGCCGGTAAAAGGCGAATAACGGAGAAAGATGGACAAAACGAAAAAAAAAGTGAAATGAAATTTCGCTGAAACGGGCGAAACAAAATGTTCCGTCGAAACACAAAGCGCGAGCAACGGCCAAGGGGACGGAGGGGGGGAGGGGGTGGAACGGCGGAAAAGCGGCATGTTAAGCACGCGAGATGCGAGCGAGAGTAGGCGGAAGGGTCGTTGAACCGCGGCGGCGCAACCCTCGGCCGAGCGCGATGACCATCGAGGGTTCGCTCGTTCGTTCGCCTCGGACGCGCGCTTTCCTCGCGAGAGGATCGCGATCTCGGCTCGATTTCTCGGCTACCGCGGCGATCCTCACGCGATCCTTTTCTTTTCGAACGAGGTCGAATAACGAGCCGCGCTTATCAATCAGCCGCGGAAAATAAAGCGACCGAAAATAACACGCCTGCGCCGTTTACCGCAGGCCGCGTTTTCAAGTTCAGCTTCGTGCACAATTCGCATGCAAATGCTCGTTCTCGGAGGTTGATTTTATGTGAACGAACGATTTTTGCACTCGTTTTCTAAATTTAAGTTTACGTACGCGTAGTATGTGCAAGAAATGCGTAAGAATTTTGATATATTTTTTTTCGTTTAATTTTGATGCATATAATGATTTTATTTTTAATTTGGTGTTTGGACCAACTTTTATCAGGGGCTTTTTGTATTAAATAATAATAATACTGTGAAAATTTGCAACAACTGTTTTCGCAATGAATTTTAACGGAAAATTATGTAGTTTTTTGAATGTTAAAATGAAAATTGAATTTTGTTCGTGCGCCTGATGATCAAATATTTCAAGTTTCCGTTCTCTTTTGTTCGAGAGAAATTCAACTTTTTTGATTTAGAATTAATGAAAAGACTGAATTTGTTGGAAAAAGAGGATGCAAAGTTCCAACACGTGGAATGTAAGGTAGTATTAATTGTACGTAAGTTATAATATTGTTGAGGTAATGTATCATGATGTTTAATTATAGAGTAGGTAATACGATTTTCCTTCAATTAACATACTTTGGGGTTAACGTTTACCTCGGTGAGTTAATTGTAGACTAATCAACAGATATTTCGTTGCCACAATATACTTTAGAATCTAATTTTAAACCAGCAACGTTGCCCGGTATTTAATTTTGTCTCAATGAAGCTGCTTCTTTTCTTAATTATCTTACTTTGGAGTCTAATTTCAATGTAAACTCGACTTTACACGGGTTAATATTATGGTCTTCAATAAACAAATGTTGGTGGTCTAATTGTGTTTCACAATATGACTTGAAATTGGATTTTATGCTGATTAACCTAATTCTTGCTAAATTAACAATCTGTAGAATGTATTTTACAATTTTAACATAGTTACGGGCCAAATTTTATTCCAATCAACGGAATCCACCTTCATTTTCATACCTTTTTATTTTGTAAAAATTAATTTTTTTTTTGTTCAAATGCAGAAACTGCCAAAACTTTTGAGATGGAAAAAAATGCTTCGGCAGTTATACAGTCCATAATTATTTAAGAAATTGCAATTTCAAATGCTCAAACCATTCTTCCGTTGTCAAACATTGACTGGATTATTTTTAAAAGTTTCAATTTTATGATTTGAAATTGCAGACATGAGGAGTCACCTTAACAACGTCGCGATCGGCGTTACAAATACCAACATTTTGAACTGGAAAGGCAAATAGGCAGAAAGACGAAGGAAAGTTCGGCTCGGCGATATGGAGTAATAGGAGGACGGGCGGTTTTTCGAGGCCGGACGTTGCAGCTGCCGTACACACGAGGAGAGCGTGACATCGTCGGCAAAGGGGGATGCGGCGCAACGGTCGCGTACCACCTGGCCTCACGGACCCGCTAAGCACCGGGCTTCTGCCATTGGTGTTGGAATTTATCCATCCCCCTGGCCGTGCGCGGCCAAAAAATGAGAAAGAAAAAAAAGAGAGAGAGATGGAAAGAGACGACAAAGCACGTCGCTCCTCTCTACTGTGCCCCCCCCCCCTCTCCCCTTATCGTCCGTCTGGCTTCGCATCCCCCTCCCCTTTTCCGCGCATCCATCGTCGAAATTCCTGTGCCATCCAAAATGGCTCGCTGCGAATCGATAGTCCTCTATTTAATTCTGCCCCGCCGTCGCTGTCCACCGTTTTGCCCCCCCCCCCCTTTCGCCCCCGCTAAGCCGACTGACTCGCGCGACGCACGTCACTCGCGTTGCCCCACGCACCGGCGCAGACGGCCATTTCACCCCGGCGAATCAACAAACGCACTTTGATTTCGACAATTGTTTTCATTCTACTGGACGATTTCAATTTCAGTTTTTATATGCTTCAATAGTAGCGTCGTTATAATTTTAAATAAACTGTATGTATCGACACTTGTGGGAAATTCATTTTATGTTTGAATCGAGAACAAAAGTTTTCATTGAAGTTTTACATAAGAAACACAGACACAGTCGGTCTGCAAATAATATTGTAAACTTTATTGCTAAACTTTAATTTCATATTAGTTACATTTGTGATTTGATTGCACTTAATTATAACGACCTGTGTAGATAATAAATTCAAGTTCAAAATAAGACTAGAGAGCTATTGTAGATTCCTACGAACATTCAACCATTCAATTTTTAAAAAGATTAATTGATGAGAAAAGCATGAGTTTGAACATACCCTTCTTGAAACATTAAAAAGATCGAGCTATTTAATCAAGATTTAGTTTTTCAAGGTAGAATTAATAAATCGTATCTCGACAGACGTTATCTCCCCATTTTGTGTCCCTAATCAAAGCTGGAGTAATTTAAAATGTACTCATTCAAAATTACGATCCATTTGAAGTGAATTATACTTGGAACAAAACGTTAACGTCTTCGGCATTCGCGGTACAGCATCATCGTCATTTGACCTTTCTAGACGCCTGCTCGCGAGCAATTTCAGAAAATGTCAAGTGATGGCGCAAGTTATGCCAAAAAATGTTGTTATTTCCAACGGTCGATTGGATCGATTGCTTCACTTGTCGTAGATTCCGTGCAAAGTTGTGTGAAGAGGATCGTCGGGGTGAAGTGAAAATTACTACTTTTCT
This sequence comes from Aradophagus sp. ZL-2020, assembly GCA_022817685.1. NCBI lineage: Eukaryota > Metazoa > Arthropoda > Insecta > Hymenoptera > Scelionidae > Aradophagus > Aradophagus sp. ZL-2020. The sequence goes on from JABFOV010001689.1 coordinate 12,015, forward strand.
TAATTTATAAATATTTACGTTAAACATGACTGTAAATAATCAACATAAAGTGTCCACAATTATAAAGGACATTAAAAGTAAATATTTTATTTTCATTACAAGAAAATAAAATATAGAAAAATATAGAAATTCTATATAAGTCTGTTCTGTTGACAATTCATATTGTTCTTTCTTTTCAGTATGGAGAATAAAACTTTGATTTTAATTGGATCAATGGTATAGACACTTTAATTCACCATCACCTAGCGGTCAAAAAAACATTCAACAGATAACATGATATCCTTTTTCTCACTTCGCCAAACCTAAAATTCCACGTTAATCAAGTAATGCGAAGGAAGTTTGCAACGATTATTTGCAACGAATTCCAAATTTCATAAATGTTCAATCAAAAACAATACACTTTCAACGAAAAAAGTAAACGAAAAAATTAATTATTTCATTTTGTATCACGTTGATATAAATTCAAGTTCCGATTTTGATTGTCGATGGACGAAATGATATTTTATTGAAAATTCGTTGCAAATAAACGTCGCAAAATTCTTGCACATAATCGAGTACTCGTTTGAAATCACGCTCGTGGCGCCACTTTTCCGTTGATCGGCCGACCGATCCAAGCGTAACCACTTTGCAATTGTCGCACGCCCCGTACGCGACGCGAGATAACGAACGCTGAAAAATGACGTTACGTCTAGCGAGCGCTTTTCATTGTCACGGCTGTCAGTTGATCGGGGCGAGGGTAAAGGGGCGTGACGTCACTCCGGCGTTCTCGACGTAACGCGGAAAAGGGGTTTGGGCGCGCGTGGTGCATATCGTTATCAAACTCTCCCCCGACAACAGCCAGACTCTGGGCCGGATCGATACAGCTTCTATCGCGTTATTACGTGCAAACCCCATAGAGGTAGTAGGAGGTTGCCGGCCGGCTCCATGGAAATTCCGCGGCCGGCGACGTCCCGGCAGACATGCGAGCGACGCCGTTGCCGGGCAATTTCGCCGCGTCTTGCGACTCGCGCGCTCGTGCCCTCGGGCGGGAAAATTGAAAGGGAGTCAAACGAGCCTCAGGTTGCTAGGTGGTTTGCGCCAGAAAAATGCAATCAGAGTGGCAGGTTGATGTTGGGAATGAAAATCCTATGATTCTTTTGTGGGGAAAAAACGGAGTTGGGATTATCTTTTAAGGAGGTATCTTGTGTCAGTTGCGTATCGGGAAATTATGTTGTCAAATATTTAATTTAAACATTACTTCGAAATTCACTTGGATTAATTATTTTAATTGAATATTAAATGAATATCATTAAATGAATATCGTTATGCAGATTAATGTTACAATAATTTTAGATAAAAGAAGATACTTGTAAAAAAAAATAAAAAATTCATCTTAAAATTACCAGCAAAAGTCGCAAATTAAAATATTAATTTTTACAGTGTTAGATGGAAAAAAGAACAATAACTTTCATACGACAGCTTTCTCGATGTGAATAGCAATCTTTTGCCGCGTTTCGCCGGGGGGATAAAAAAGTCAACGCGGGGGAAAATGAATAACGGCGAGAAAAAGGCAGACGTATCCATTCTCGTGCATAATTTAATGCGCCACGGCTAATGGCGTTAGGGCCGATCGATCAATTGGGGACAATTTGGGAATTTCGCTGCCGGCAAATATTGTCCGCGTCTCGCGCTATCGGACTTCATTATGCGTGGCAACGTGACGAAATCGGGCATATTTTGTCGCGGATGTCGACCCCATCGATTAGTTTTGTTGGGTGATTTGAATAGCGTCGGTCATTTGGGGACTTTTTTCAACATTATAATAAAACGAAGGAACGTGACAAATTCATTCTTCCACCTTTCTTCGGATAAAAAAACGTGATTGGACAGTTTAAAAATACTATTTTAATAGAAAAAAAGGCATTTCAGAAGTTGGAATTACAGAAGGATAAAATGTTGTTTCATTTTCTGTCGACATTAGAGAATCTGTACCTTTGGGAGTGTACTGTCGGAAAAAATAAAGCAGTTTGCTACATCATGTTGTTGTGAAGACGTAAAAGTCAATTTAAAAGTTCAGTTGCAATTTTACGATCAATTTAACAGACTCGATCGGAGAGTTTTGTCATGTTTTTCTTAGAAAATCGTCGACGAAATGCATTTTTTCATTTTTATAATTGCATTCCTTCTCGCTATTATTTAATTCAATATTTATTCCACACCTATTGCTTATTAAAAAGTTGAACGAATTTTTCCTATCTGTTTCGAAAGTATAGACGGCTAAAAAAGAATACAAAATTTGTATCAACGTAAAAGCCCTAAAGAACATACGCAGAAAAGTTGCCGGTCTGAAGCCTGATCGCGTAGGTCTCGAAGTCTCCCCCAGCCCTCGCGAGGCTTAAAAATAACCCGATCCAAAAGTGCCAGATGCGTCGGACCATTTCCATCGGGACTTACGCGTACGAATAGGCGTCGTTAATTGGAAGGACCTGGCTGCGAGAGATTCGAAAGCCGCTCTCCCGACGGCGCAGAACTCGGAGGAAAAAAGGCCGAAAGAAAAAAACATATAACAAGAAGCCGGTCGACAGATGTTCGAAAATGAGTGCGATGGGTGGCGCGCGCGTTCCAAAACACCTTGCGCGACTCGGGCATTTGCATGCCGATCCACGGCCGACTTTTTCCCCGCCCGGAAACGACGGAAAAGGGTCGCAGGAAGCCGACCCGACTCGCAGGACCGCGAAGCCCTGCAAGTTTTGTCGACGCGCCTTCAATCACGGCCCGATTCCACTTGGGCCAAGTCATTTGATCTCGCTTGTATTGGAATACAATTCCGTCCGGATTAAGGTTGCGGGAATCGACCTTTGCGAATAAAGAAGAAACAAAAATCAACGAAAATTTAGCAAACTTTGAAAGAACAAATTTGTAATTTAAAATTTTTGTAATTTAAATTTTGTTTCTTCCCCTTATCAAAGAGTTTTATCATGTGGTTTTTGATTAAAAATATTTGAAATGAGGAATTAAATTGTTACGATGGGTGAGTAATATTGGTTGTTGAAAATATACTTTTGAATTCTACCGTTTGTCAATGCTTAATTTCTAAGAGAATTTATAAAAGAAATCTTATCCTTTTTTAATGAATGTATTGTTTCCTTTTTATACTATCATTAACGTGTTATTTACCTCGTTTATTGAGTTTACTAATTACTGTCCTCGTTTTAAAATGCTAAAGGTACAATGACCGATAAAAGTAAAAGTTATCCTCTTCTAACAAACTAATTAAAACAATAATTAAACAACGATAGAACGAAATTCAATTCTCAATAACTCCATCTGCTCGTCGCTCGAAATTACAGTACAATTTCTATAGAAAAAAAAAAAAATGAATTGAGAAAATTGTCCAAGTAAATTCAACGTAATAAAAAGACACTCGCCGTTGACGTGTCCAAAAATGATTAACTCATTTCACGACTCAGTTTACCATCCCGTCTAGTAATTATTTCAACCCAACGAAAGTACCCCATATACGACGAAAATACCAACGTTTCTTCCATCTCTCGAGCGTTTAATTACTCGGCGGTCATTTGTTCGGGAGATTGACCTATGGCATTTGGACAATTCAACGAGCCGGGCGCCGGCGCGTTGATTGCGCGTGGGCCGAACGGCGACTTGGCGTGAAGCCGCTTGAATTCGACCCCCGGCGTCCGGTGTCAAGCGCGGCGCTGCACTTCGGCCCGAATTTCCGGCCAATTTCGTCGACCCGCGAGATAAGCGGCAATAAATTCACGGGCTTCTTCGTCGGCGAGCGTTAATGCCGCTCGCTCGGCCGGCCGTGACAGTTGTTCCATTAAGCTCGAGGGCGTCTGCCGGCGTCCCCCGACGATTCCCTCGCGGCCTGGATCCCTTAAAACCCTTAAAAAGTCAGCCGCGTTAACGATAACAATGCTGTGCCATTCTGGGCAGACGCACTCGCGAAAATCGATCGCCGAATGCTCAGTTATTCGCGCCCGTTCAACTGTTTGTATTGCGGCGCTGCCGAGATTTCGCGACTTTTTCTACCTTTTTGCATGTACAGCGAGCGAATTGGAAATACAACAATTTTATATTTGTTTATATAGATGTGGAAATGCGGTTCTTTGACACAAAAATCAATCAATGGAAAAGAAACTTAAAAATTATTACAATTGATGGTCTGTCAATTGCTAGTCATTAGTTTTTTGCAATCAAAGTTGTAAAACAAATTTAATTACTAATGTATTATTATTATTATTATTAATTACTAATATATTACTAAGTATCGGATCGTTTTATAATTTCTCATTTTTATTTATATATATATATATGCATATTATTCAATGCACCAATGCCACTTTGACATGGTTATAAATTTTGTCCACACCGCAAAGCTCACCCCTGTTAAAGTACCAAAAATACTGCGAACGAGAAATTAAAAAGCCGAGAAAGCAAAGCGATGGGCGAAGAAAGGGAAGAGGGCGATGAAGCCCGGAAAGGCCACGAAAACCTCCGTGAAAATTCGAACAGCCGGCAATCGACTTCCGCTCGAAATTCGAGAGTCGCTTCCGCCGTCGATGACGCCCGGCGCGTACTTTCCGGCGCAACAAGAGCCTCTCTCACTTGCAACCCGCCCCACGTTTTTTAACGCGCGTCGCGTAATCAAACACTCGCCATTATATTTCCAAAAGGGCTTTCAACGGCTCCATTTGCATTTTAATTTCCCGCTGGGAATACCGTTGAAAATCAATAAACGCAAGCTCGGGATACACCGATTGGCAAATATCATTTTTGATTGAATTTCGAAAATATAAATGCGCGAGTAAAGAAGTATTTAGTGACGGATGGGAATTCAATTAAAAATAAAGTCGTTCCTCGGTTACTTTTCAAACTGAAAAATGGTGCTCTCGGTCGGTAAAGTAGGACTTGAATTTCATCTTGACTTTATTACACGATTACGTGAGATGTAAGTAAATATTGACTCGCGTAGTCGTACGCGTTCTTTCTCAATGAAATCAAACAAAATTTATAGTTGTAAGCTTTTCGACCCACCGATTGGCACTCGTTTTTCTCTCGACTTTCGCAATAATCTTTCGTTCCCGTTAATAAAAGCAAAACATACGAATCGCCGCGCTTGTTTTGATTTTGACGTAAGAATCGAAACGGTAAGCCGTTGGTTTAATGTATTTATAAACGCGGTGGACTCAGCTGATAGTCAATAAGGTAAACGGAACGTGATAAACCGGTTCGAGTGATGCTACGTAGCGAACAAAGACGGGTTACAATGTGCACGTGTGACGTCAGCGCGCGCGCGCGAACTGGTGGACGGCGCTTTTTTCGCGCCCGTGAGGAGGGTCAGTGATTGGACGGCGCTCCACCTACTGACATTTCGATAACGATTTGCGAATTAAACAACATTTTTTTTCGTAAATCAATGGATTTGAAATTTCAATAAAATTCCAAAATCATTTTCAAGTAAATCGACGATAAAGTTAAAGTTTAAAGTTAACCCTTAGAAAACGTCGTTTTTTACGGGTTAACTTTAAGGGTTGATGAAAAATATGTGAATCTGAAAAGTAAATTTTCCAAAAACATAGTATTTATCATACACTTTTTTAACTCTATTTTAAACTTGAAGTAGGTGAGAATTTCGTAGAGTGAAGTTAGTCACTTAGATCCGCAGCTTAGCGACAGGATTGGTCAATAAAAAGAGCGTTACATCCTCGTTAGTCGGGTCGTAACTTATGATAATAGTCGCTGGATAATGTGAATGGAAAAAAGTTTCTGAACATTCGCCTTGTTTGCGAGATGAAACCCCGGCGTAAAAGTGGAATTCGATTCTATCGGCCGGCGAGCGAATTTCGAAAACAGAAACTTGGATTATCGATAAAATGATTTTATTACAGAAAATCCTCTTAGCTCGAAGAGATCACGTTTCTATCAAAGAGGGTTTATCCTTTTTAAACAAAGATTAGATTTAAAGCAATATCTTGGCGCGAAGAAAAATTAAAAGTTCAGATAAATTGAATTATACGTTCAGTTTCACGTTCGGTGATAAATTACGTTGAGATAAGTACTAAAGTAGGTTTAAGTTTAAACTCATCTGCAGCAAAGGTCGACTTTATACCAACTTCTTTTTACCATACTTTTAAGCAGACCATACGTCCGCTTTTCGATAACGGGGTATATTTTACTTTAGAAATTACAGTTCTTTTTTGAGTTTCAATTTCGTAAATTTTCAACACTATTATTGCTTTTATAAAATACCGAAATATAGAGACAGCGAATTTGATTTCATTGTTATTAAATTAACAATGCTTATTGTGCAAAGAGTTCCTAATTCCTAAATTTCCGAAATCATTAATTACAACCGCAGCTTTCCATTCAGCTTAAAAATTAAGCCTTTTGACCCTGACCAACCACGAAATTGAACTTGCCCTAACGAAAGTAATCAATCGCCATCGTTCCAACAGAAACAATTGTCCCGAAACAATGACCGGCGACGTCGTCAGCTGCCCGGGCGGATTCGGCCGCGACGAATCTCGGTGCGGGGGCGGTCGTGCGCAAAGGGTGGACGTGGATGTCGAACAGCTGTTTTCTTCTATGAATAACCTCGTCGATTTCGTACCTCCAAAACCTTAAAGGACATTTAAAGTGCAGGCAAAGGTCGTCGCTACCTGACTATTTAAACGCGAACGTACCTCTCGAAAAGGCCCAACGAAACGAAGGGAAATGGAAGACGCGAAAAAATAAGAGGACGGAAAAAAGAAAAACCGGAGTCTTGTGTTGCTTTATCCTCGCGCTCTCATTTAGACGGCGGATTTGCATGATAAATGCGTCCCGCCGGGACGTTTCCAGTGTAATTGGGCCAAGAGTTGCGGTCTAGTTTCGCGGATCGAACAGGGTGGGGGTGGAGGGATGGGAGGGGGGCGGAAGCACAAGCAACGGGAAAGGAAAAGTAAAGAAGCGGACTAAAAGGCGCGCACAATGGGCGCATCGCGAGCGTGGAAGGTCGCGGCTGACGCGCTTATCCGATGAGAAACTGGAAATCCGTGCCAAACCGCCGAGGCGGGGGGCGAATCGCCGCCGAGGGGGGAAAGTCGGTCAACGTGGCCTGGAGGAGCTCGCGATTACCAAGAGCTTTGGTTTCCTTTTCATCTTGCCACTCGTCCGAGCTTTTTCCCTTTCGATTCGTTGCTTTCTGTTCTTGATGGGGTTTTGTTCGGAGTGATCACTTCGAGGAGCGATTTGGGGATGTGGAATCGAGCGGTTGGTTCAAGTGCCGGTTTTTGAGTAACTGCAATCGTAGATTAGTGTAGTAACATTTAAGGTTTAGAATTGTCATTGCCAGAGTACATTTTCCATATGTGCGATTTTCAAAAATTGAAAAAAAAAAAAAAAAAAAAAAACGGTAACAGACTGTCCAGAAGGTCCAGACTGTAAATCAAGTTATTTCCACAATCGATCACTGAACGATTGTTTTATTATTACCTGTAATTGATTAGTGGAAAAATATTTCTCAAAATGCTGGTTGTTTTCGATAATTTTCTTTTGTTAAATGTCAATAATTGTTTTCCTTTATCTCCAACGATCGAAATGAGGGGCGTTTTGCCACGCTGACGACCAATGCCGGAAACAAGGAATAATATCGACGAAATTCTCACGACGAGAATAAATATTTGATCAGGACCGGTCATAATTCGTCGCGTAAACAATAGCACGCGGTTTAGGGCAATTTAAGTTTCCCTTTTTCCCCTGTTTTAACTTCACATCTGCACGTTTGTTTTATTTGACGTACATCGGGTCTTTCTGACCCAGGTTTCGCAAGTAACTTATTTTCAAAAATAAAAAAAAAAAAAAAAGAAAAAATGAAGTATCAGGAAAAGATGTTGTATTAATAACTTCAAAGTAACTTGAAAATTTAAACATTTTGGACACATCACAAAATTATATTTCAAACTCATATTTTTTAACAACTTGAAATTATTTGTTGATAAAAATTATTTTCATTGTTAGATTAAGAAAGAATGGGAAAAAGCGTCTAAATCGTTCAATTACCGAGCGGGTCCATGAGACCCCGACGTTGGTAACAACAGTTGAAATTGTTATTATGGCGGGTCGGCATCGATTTCGAATTATTCGGAACGTGCGGAGTCGAGCAAAAAGGCAGTCCGCGCAATGTTTCGCAAGAGAAGTAAATGAAGTGTATTTACATGTGAGCTTGTAGAAAACGTACATTCTAATTTATGATTAGTTACGTTGTTGTACAAAAAGTTTCGTGTCGAATGAAATTCTTTGATCGCGTGTAGCTCGGTTTCTTAGTTTGTTTATTCTTTTTTTTCTATTATTATTTTTGTTTTACTTCACTTGGAAACAAAACGATGATATTTGAAACAATAATAATAGAAAAGTCAACGTTCCTTTCATCGTACCAAACATTGTCGGTTTAATATCAATAAACGAACTTTATAATAAAGTTGTAATTTTAACTTTTTTTTAATGCCTACATTTTCTTCAATAAAATTTGTTAAAATAAACAATAAAAAAACTGAATACGATTGAGTACATTAAAGTACCCAAATTGATTCTCGAGTTACGTAACATGTTGGATGAAATTTGGAAAAAACGGTCATTTCGAGTGTCAAGGGCCGAGGAACTTGCCTGGGAAGTAATACTAGAAAAGAAGATACAGTATTTGTTGAAAATCGACGAGCCGATTCAAAGGGCAGCTGTTCCGAAAGACGTGCCATGTGAGCGACGAATTGAAACTAAGGGTACATCTGGCGTCTGTGAAAATGGTTAAGAAAATGAAGTAGAAGAAAAGTGGGCTCAAAGAACGTCTTCTTCAATCAGTCGAGTCATTAAAATCAATATTTTTCCTTTTTTTCCCTACAAGACGTTTTCCCTTTTTTAAATCGCATTCCACTTTTTTCGACTCTTAATTTAAACACCGTCGATTGTAAAGGTTAAAATAAAATAAAAAAAAAAAAAAAAACAATGAAATCGTGCTTTTTAACAAATTTCGCTCTGGGCATGACTTAATGTCTATATCTGACGGATAGCAAAATTAATGACAGAAACAGCTGAATAAATGTCGCGTTAATGACTTGATTGAATCTCATAAAAACTATTGGTCATTAACGCATCTAACTTGAAATTAACCATTTAAGATAATTCATAAATAGCTAAATTTGTTTTATGGCCAGTTAAAATATTTCGAACTATTTGAGATTTATTGGTCATCGCTGTTAATTATTTATCGATAAAAATATATTTATACATGTATAATTATTTATAGTTTATTCGACAATCGACGGAAATAAACTTTCGCTTATTAATATTTGGAAAACCGAAAGTTGGCGTGAGCTAGTAAAACAATTTCCTGATGCCTTATCAAAACATTGTAATGTAAAATTTATACAATATATAAACATCGCAAATGGACAAATAGGTGGAAATATGAATTTAACATTTCCAACGCGTGACGTGTTTGCGGGGCATTCAAAGTACGACACAGTTAGGTAACATAACAATGTCGTTTATAAGATCATTTATCCTGGAAGAAATTAAGTAAAAGCAGCTATGCATCGCAACTTTCTACTATTACACGTACAACAATACGAGCGGAACGTCTGACCGAAGTATCGAAACTGCGGTGAAAGCGGTTAAGGGATGAAATTAGAAAAATGGCTTTTTGGCAAATGAAATTATCATTTTTGTAAACGTAGAAGAAAAACAAATATTTCATGTAACTTAAAAATGTAAAGCATTGTCATCGAATTCGTCAATGAACAATCGTTGAACAAAGTAAAATGAAAACTTGAGAATGTAATTTTTCTATTATGAATTAAATATTTTTATTTCAATGGAATTTTATGAGATACGTTATCACATCGATAAAATTTGCAGTGATGAAATTAGATTTTTTAAAAAATGTAGATGACAAAGTGAAAAAGTGATATTCAAATTCAAAAACAACTATGAATCTAATGTCATCACGACGAACAAGTGCATAAATCATTCAAATATAAATCGGGTCTAATTTCACCCCTTTCAGAGTCTTTGTATTCCTATTTCATTACATTCGAGCCATAATAAGCGCACTACTACATTCAGGAAAAATAAAAAAGAAAATCACAAAAGCACTTTGAGCAAAGAAAAACTGTCTTGCTAAAAATAAAATGTTTCTTGCTCGAGACGGAAACCAAGAAACCTTTTTGTAATGTCAATTAACGAGGCGAAAGAAATAAGGAATAATCAGGCGGAAGAAATTGCAAATTACTTCGATTTCAATTTATTTTGATTTAATCACTGCAATCATAAAATTATTTTATTTGAATATACGTGTTTCATTACACGGCAAGAAACTTCATTTATTCTCCCTGAAGAGCACTTCAAAGTTCGAATGGCGGCAAAGTAAACGTTCGACGTTCGCCACGATGAAATATAAATTACGTGACTAATGTCTGAGTTTGCGTCATGAAAAGTCGAAATTCGGAATAAGGGCTGGCCGTTTGCGCGGCCAGAGAAAGTTACACGCTGAAAGAAGCAACGGTCGTCGCGATTAATTGACAAAAAGTTGAAACGAAATTTCGAGGCGACAGAAAGCCTCGTTCGGGCGTATTTTATCCTAAACAATTACCAACGAAACGTATCATTATCTCATTCCCTATCGTACTCTCGTCGTGCAAAAACAAACGAAGATGAAGTACTTTCGAAAACCTTTTTCGAGACGTGCACCAAAAGGCGGCGCCGTTTTTTCGTTATCATTATGTCATTATGTTCCACGTTAAGGACGTTCCGAGCTCGAGGATTATTGAAAAGGGATTCTTCTTTGTGAAACGTGAAATTTATCTTGGCGCAAAATAGTTACTTTTCTCCCAATATTAACGTCCGTTTTCGATGCGAGGTAAAATCTTTGTCGTAATAAACATTCCCTTTCTCGCAAAATCAATATCTTTCTTCGATTTCGAACGAACATCTCAATGATTTCCAGTTCTATTCACATCATCCTCAGAATTCGATTCAGGTACAATCGTCTAACGTTGATCCAACCATCCACTCTCAACGTCTTCCGAAGATAGGAACCGTGACCGAATAACTATTACAGTTCTCACGACAACGACTGTTTCAAATTAATTCTTCTTATCCCAATGAAAATTCATTTTCGACAAGACAAATGATAAATCAATTCTCATATCACAATACTTCTTTGGCATCGAATAAGAAACTTTTTTGCAAGTGAAAGCCACAATTCGCTAGGACAGTGGTAAAATTTAAAGCTATGGTGATTGGAAACCCATTGGACCAGTAACGTGGTCCAATGTGAGAAAGACGATTCCACATTAATGACTGGGGTTGCAGTGTGATTCGTTTACACCGAAATCATCTTTCAATGTTTGTCCCAACCACACAAAATATACTACAAAACCAGTATCGCGTGTCCAGAACCGCCGAACTCGTTGCCCCAGCGAATTGCAACTTTGGACTAATCTGACCCTTCCCCCACGTGACAACTCGAATCTGGCGCTCACCTCTGCCCATCTTGAGCTTGAGCTTCTTGAGGACCTTCATCTTGCTGCGCAGCGGGGCGAGGATGTTGCTG
>JABFOV010001690.1:0-23592 GCA_022817685.1 Aradophagus sp. ZL-2020
CACTACTGCGTCACGTGATGTGATGTCAAATAGAATGTGATGACTGCTGTGTACAGTTTTGTATGAATTGAAACAGACGGTGTTCGATCCTGCGTCTCCTGAACATCATAATCGTCCTCTAGTTTCATTTCTTCCTTTCCTCGGCCGCGTCTGGTCTGTTAACTTGCAGCCGTTGACGCAGTTACATTCCGGTCAGCGACGAGTTTTTTTTTTTTTTTTTGCCTTTTTTTTTTTTTTTTTTTTTTTTTTTTTTTTTTACTGAATTTTCGTAATCATATATTTATTTAATTTCCAATGATCTCAAACTTTTTCTTTGATATACAATTTCACTTTCGTTTGTACAAAGTTGCATTTTATTTCAAGACGTCAAAAGACAAATTTAAATGAATGATCAGAGGAGACAAAGTCGAGAAGCGACTGATATTACAGGCGGAAAATATTGAAACAATTGCAGGTCAACTGTACTCGATCGACAGTCGCGCGAGATTCCCATATTCGCCCCCGGAGGACCCTTACTTGATCGACGGCGAAGGTACCCCAATTTTTAACGGCCGACCCCTAAACACCAAAACGCCAGCAACAACCTTTCTAATCAACTGACTTTTCTTATTTTGATCGATTCCCCCACCAATTAACCCACGTCTTAAAACACGATTTCCTTTGATTCGGCTTCTTCGTTACTTAGCCAATCATTTTTTACTGATACAAATCAATAAAGAATATTTGTAAAACCATTAGTAATATTCGTTTAAAAAATATCCCAAAAAAAAAGGAAATCGTGCCAGTTTTTGACAAGTATTTCAACTTCCGTCGAACTTTGCAGTTTCAGATTGTAATGTGCAACTTGAGGTGGCTGACATTTAAGAAATTAAAAATTGTTTTAAATTTTAAATAAATAATTTGATTTAAATAAATACAAAAAAAATTAAAAATGTGTCTTAAAAGACTTAGGATAGTCAGACGATTTCATTAGGAAAAAAAAGCTGGTCACCTTGTTTAAATTTTATAATAATTAATACTTTTGAGTAATAAAATCTCAAGAAAAAAAATTGCATTAAATCAGAATACTTCTTCTTTAATTATCATTATTTTTTCTTGACTGCAAGCAAGTATCATAAATAGAAGGAATTATTTTATACTAAAATAACTAAACGATGTATTCGATAACAAAAACGTAAACTCTGTTGAAAAGAAATAAGAATATTTTAAAATTCAAACCAATTTCGTTCGGTGAATTTATATTAAAGGAGCAGTTATCGATGTAAAAGACAAAACTGTAACGCGCGACTGCTCGCACGAAACTGAAACTGCCGAGCGAACGACGGGGGTGAGGCAATTAATTCTAACAGGTGCAGGCCCGCTTTCGCAGCAGCAGCATAACCACCTGGAGTCAGCTGTCCCGCTATCACACACAATAATATAATGATTGATCAATTACGACGTTCAATTCCTCGCCAGGACTTGGGAGCCGCTAAAATCGTCATTAAATATTTACGACCCCCTGTGCTCATTAATTTAATTCGCCCTCATTTTGGCCGTAATTTTCAATAACACGCCACTTCTACATTAATACCTTCCGTGGCACGCGCGCCGCGTTTTACCAACTTAATCAAACTTGCATACCTTTTCATTTGACAATTTCATCAAGAAAAGTAAACAAAGATAAAACTATCTAATAATTTCCTATCGGAAAAGCTAAGATAAGACAATCAATGGTTAACCACTCGAGTTGATTAAGATAATGAGTTCAAACTGGCGGAGTTGAATTTGGATCGTGGCAAATTTTCGCGCCAAAAAGACATTTAGGTGGAAATCATTATTTTGACAATTACTTAAATTTTTATATTGCAAATAAATTGTATGAACAAGCTTTAAATATTGCTGATATAAATAATGCACAAAATGATTAAGTTATAAAGAAAAAGATATATTTATTTACTGATTGTATGTTAATTAATTAATACACGGTGCGTGTCATGGTCCACTTTCTGTCTGCGTCGTTAATCTTGTATTTTGTCGTAGTCGGTGTTTTAATATTCTATATTTATTTTATTGTGGAGTAATCAATGGAAGCTACATGTCCGTCATCGACAATCACTCAATGACTTTTTTGTTACGCCAGACATAATTTCGCATGGTGTTTTCGTTCAATTTTGAATGATTGTTGTTCGACTATATAACTGAGTTTTTTACTGAGTCGACGAAAGTCAATGAACTGAATAAATTGCATTTTCCTATATAAGTAACGTTAAGCATTTCTTTGTTCGATGAATTCAAACTTAACAAAAAATTGCACAAACATTAGAAAATGTGCAAATTACAATAAAATGAAAGCTAGAGACGTTTTGCGTTTCAACATTATTTTAATGTTTTCCTTAGAGATATACTGATTCTAATTAAAAAACCGCGTCAAATGAGTCAGTTGAATTTAATTGAAAACAATTAACATCCCAGTACGATTTGATCCGTAATATAACAAATTATATTCAATACAATTAAAACCGATTGCCGCAAAATTCTAAAAGCCTATCTAAAACCCGATTAAAACAAACGATTGAATCGGTTTCAATTGCATTCGATACTTGACAAATGAAATCAATTGAAGTAAGTGAAAGTTGACTTTCGTCGCGAAATCGTTTCAATTAACTGCGTTCGGTTGTTACTTGTTGTTTCTGTTGACTTGATTTGAACGATTGTTTTATTGATTTGGAAACGATTTGACGCGACTAACGAGATGAGAATCGCCTTGGCGGTGTGTGTAAGACTAAACGCCAGCGAAGACGAGAGAACGCGGGGGCACATTTATCACGCGGCGCGGCGTCATTCGCTCAGTGAATTTGAATGCCGAATTGAATTGCAGGACAAGTATTTTCGCATCCGCTGGACAATCGGCAGCGAACAATGTCGACGAAGGAGGGACCGGCCTCGGAGGACGACAGTTACATGGGTTATTCCGTCACGACCGGCGACTTCGTCGGCAACGGCGACAACGGCGCCGCCGTCGGCATACCACGTGGGAGCGATCTTCGTGGCAAGGTCATTTTCTTCCTACCTTCCGTTCGACCTACGCACCTACCAAGCTCAATCTTTCAATCGGTCTATTCGATAAGACAATTTATTTTCCACTTTTTATTTTTATTCTTTTCAATTTTTCATAAAGCATATTTCAATGCACCGAAATACCCTGGTTGAAACAATTTTCTACCAATTGAAAGTTATTAGAAATACGTCGTGTTTCGATTGTTTAATAGGAACGCTTCTCATTGAACCAATGGTACATTTACTTATTTGATTCTACTCAGTTATCAATGTTTTTTCCAGTAAAATTTTTGTCTGTTAGACCCTATTGCTTAATTTATGTTATATGTAAATTGTTATATTTAACTTCTCTCAGCGTAACGAGAACAAAAAAGTATAAGTGCATTTTGGAAGTATTCGAAAAATTGTTTAAAGTGAAAATATTTTAATCATTTTTTAATGTATAAATATATCCGAAAAGTGAAAAATTGTCAAAAAAGAAAAATTTAATTGATAAGTTATCAAACATTGTTTGTAAATTAACAATTGATTTGAATAATTTGCAAAAAATATAAATTGAAAAGATAATCGTTAAGGAAATGCATTTTATTACGTTAAAGTTGACATTTATTTTCATTTTTTACAGGTAGTATTATTGACTTCCCAAATGTTGAATCATCAAAATATTACGGGAGAGCAAATGGGGGCGTATTTCGGTTATTCACTGGCAACGGGTGACATCGACGGTGACGGCTTGGATGATCTCATTATTGGCGCGCCAATGTATACCATCCCCGGCAATACGGAAATGATGATCGAAACTGGTAGAATATACGTCGTATATCAAGGCGAAGGAACGAATAAATTCAGAAAAGTTCACAGCAGGTTATTATCCATTTTTTAATAAAAATATTACAAAAGAATTCAGAAATTCTAAATTAGTCGAACTTTAAAAAATTAAAATAAAATAATTAATTTGAAAAAAAAAATAGTAATATAATTTTCATACGTTTTAACCAATTTTTAAAGTAAACTGATTACAGAAATTCCATTGGCCTTAATTAATAAACACAATTTTTGTGTGACGAATAATAGTTATGAAATTAATACACGATTGCGAATTCGAGTAAATGATAAAGATCAAGTAATTTTTGAGAAATATTTTTAATCAGTAGGTAGAGTAGAATGATGTTTGAATGACGTTTAATTATATATACAATATAAGCACGACGTTGATGATTGATTACCACCATATGGAAATTTAGCACATAAATCAGCTGTGGGTATGAAAATGAAAAGAGTATGTCTTAGTGAATGGAATTTTGTCGTGAATAAAAGGTGTTTGAACTTGCAAAGTAGTCATTAACAAATTTAAAACACACACAACTTAATTTTTATCTGAGATCAATCTCAGATATTTAAAATTGAACGAGATTAAGTACTTCCTGTTTCAAAGATCAATCAGTGAAATAAATTGTATCAACTCTTATCTATGAAGTAATTTTAGCAATATAAATTGGAATTTGAATTGTCAACGTAAAAAACAAGGAAAAGTTGTTATTTTAAAAATTATGTGTGCTTGGTTTAAACTGAAAGTCGTGTGACTCAATATTGCAGAACATGATTCATCGATGTCTACCGTCACTAATCTTGATAATTTATATGAAAAGAGGGATAATTTTAAAAAAGTTCAAATAAAAATGAATCATGCATGATTGCAGAACGTGTTTTCACACTTCTTAATCGTTACTCATCACGGAAACAAATTTTATTGGCGATTGTAAAGAGATAAAATATGTTTTTACCAAAATAATACGCGATTGGAAAATATATTCAGTCAATTAAGTGAATTCTCGAAATCATAAAAAATAAACAATTGTTACAATTCTGTATATTTCAAAAACAAATTTTTAATAAGTATAAATATGATTTCAATTTGATTTATATATCATAAAATTAATTTCCGAATAAACATAAAGAAAAATATCAATTTTTCAAATAAAGATTTATTAATTTGTATTGCCTTTTTCAAATACTATAAAGATACGACTAAGTTCAAGATTCTATATGACATCTAACATATGATAATTTAAACTGTGTCTTGTTTAATTAGAGCAGTGTAGTATCGACTTCAATTACTAAGCAAAAATGATATCGAATGCACTTATTATTTATTTATTTATTAATTTGCGATTCCTAACATATTAAGTATGGTATTTTTTGTATACTTTTTATAACAAGATTCATTAGTTTCTACTTTTTAGCTCTAAAATGGAAAATTATACTTTTTCGCCTTATGGCAGAAACGAATATTATTGAGTAACATTAAGAGCGGAAAAGTGAACTTCTTTATCCAAGGGCAGAAAAGTCCTACTTTTCACCCGCTAAAAAAGATCTGAAAATCAATACTTTTCATGCATGTATGGAAAAAAAATGTTAAACAAAACTAATAACACATGTATTTCCAGAGACGGAGAGAGTGACCGTGGTCGATTTGGTCTATCTTTAGCGTCGCTAGGTGATATCGACCTGGACGGATGCGGTGACTTTGCCGTTGGAGCACCTTACGCCGGACCGCAGGGCCGCGGTGCGGTCTACATATATCTCGGCTCAAAAACTGGCGTTACCGAGAAATACTCGCAGGCCATCTACGCAGCCGATTTGGACGTGCCGCTAAGCACCTTCGGTTTTTCCTTAGCTGGCGGCCTCGACTTGGACAACAACGACTACCCCGACCTGGCCGTTGGTGCCTACGAATCCAGCAGCGCCCTCTTTTTCCGCTCTCGACCTGTCATCAAGATGAACTC
Organism: Aradophagus sp. ZL-2020; assembly: GCA_022817685.1. Classification (NCBI taxonomy): domain Eukaryota; kingdom Metazoa; phylum Arthropoda; class Insecta; order Hymenoptera; family Scelionidae; genus Aradophagus; species Aradophagus sp. ZL-2020. The sequence goes on from JABFOV010001690.1 coordinate 5,826, forward strand.
ATATGTAGTCTTTGGTTCGAAGACCAAACTCGTATCTTTGGATACAAAAGACTGCCTTTTATCGGACCGTACCGCCGTTACCTGTTTGCCATTAAGAATCTGCATCGAATACTCCGGCCAAAGGGTCCAACAGAAGCACGACTTTGAAATTCAACTTGTCTTGGATGTGAAGAAAGTGAAAAAACCAAGAATGTACTTCCTGGACCATGAAAGCTTTAATACATTGAACTACTCTATTAACGTTCAAAAGGGCCTGGAATTATGCCGAAATGTTGAGGTAATTTTTCAACTTAGTCTTATAAGTAGTCTTATTTTGGATAAGACTATCTGTCATGTCACTTGAGTTATTAACTGGATTTATTACTATCATAAGATACAAAAATTTGAACCAATATAAGTTCAAATATAATTATAATTGAAGTAGAATATAAATTAATTGTCATTGATCAATACATTTCTTTATAAATTCACTTTAACGCCATTTTTTTCAGGTATATATTGCTCCAAACATCCGTGACAAGTTAACACCGATCGAGGCGGAAATCCGCATGAGTTTATCATCTGAAGCTTTGCCTGACTCTCGACCCCGAGACCCGCGAATACATTTGCGACCAGTCCTCGCTCGTACTACGTCTCTAAAGGACACCATTTACATCCGCAAAAATTGTGGTTCAGACAATATCTGTGTTCCCGACTTACACTTATCTGTTCGACCAAGCGTAGACCGCTATCTTCTCGGATCGGAAGACAATCTGCTACTAGAAGTCTTGGTGGAAAATCGCCGTGAGGACGGTTTCGAAGCTATGTTCAACTGCCACCTTCCATCAGGTATCGATTACGTGAAAATAGAGAGGCTAGACAACTCCGAAATTCCAGTGCTATGTTCTGCGCCGTCTTCGTTTAATAATAACACTCTGAAATGTGACATTGGCAATCCTCTTCCTCAAGGCGAGAGGGTGCACTTTAATGTTATTTTACATCCAGTCACTTCTCACAGTATGGAGCCAACGTATGAGTTCAAAATGGATGTGAACACAACAAATCCAGAGGATTCGGACAATGTCAAAGACAATAAATTACACCTCTCGCTACCCATTTGGATCGAGACAGAATTGCTGGTGGAAGGAGAAAGCAAGCCCAAAGAATTGTACTACAATCCAGATAATTATACGTCGGAAAATGTTACAACGGATATTGAATTCGGGCCTCCAATCACTCACAATTATACAATTAGGAACCAGGGTCCTTCGGAGATTCTGATGGCTGTGGCATATCTTGTGTGGCCGGCACAAACCTTGGCAGGAGACGAATTACTCTACCTAGTGGAGCAACCTGAAACTAATGGTGAAATTCAGTGCGAAACTGCCAATGCTAATTACTTAAGTTTGAAAGTAAGTGTAGGGAAACTCAATTTATTTCATATTCAATTATAAATTATGTAATCTAAACTATGTATATATAACACTTCACTCTCAGCTTTCAATTCAGGGTTAAATTTATCAAAGAACATTAGATGACCGATAATGATACTCAAATTTTTCTCAAGTTTATTTTGTGAAAATTTGTTGCGTCAATCAGTTCATTAAATAGTATAACTAAAGTCTTCAATCAAGAGAAAAATCTTACAAAAACAAAAAAATTAAAAGTATACTGAATTTATATTTCATTGTCCTTTCTCATATAATAACATGCAACATCATTCTTACAATCTCATAAATTTCAGATCGAGCAAAGAAGAAGACCACACAATTACTTTCTGGAACCATCTGGTATTTACATTGAAAAATCTGCAGGAGGCAAGACGATGCATGTGCAGAAGGGTTATGGCTTTGCGGACGGTGAATCGCGGTTCGACAGTGACAGACGTGAAGAAGAACGACGAAGTCAAACTTCTCAGACGTCTTCGGTGACGAGCCATTCACGAAGAATAAAAATCAACGGCGATAGCAACGGTTCAGGGCTGGTAACAACCATTTATCATCAGAATGCATCGGACTATTTCACCACAATACCATATCCAGGCATCAGTCAACCAAATGTTATTATTACAACTGAATCCAGTAGATTTGGTAGTTCAGGCGCTGGTCTGACTGGAGTACGCATTCATGAAACTTCAATAGATGGTTCGCGATCAACGCCATCCTGGCGACATCACATGAAATTCGACGATTCAAGAACCAGCCATGGTTATTATGATTCTAGTACCGAGATTTATGTAGGCAGTAGAAAAGAAAGCAGCAGTAGAATTGATGAAATCAGAAGACAGGAGGAGCAGAGGTTACTGGAGCAAAAAATTATTGAACAACAAATCGAGGAGCGCAACAAAGTAGAGGCCGAGAGAAAATTGAGAGAAAAAGAACGGAGGATAGAATTAATGATACAGAGGGAGGAGGAGAAAAAGAGGAGACAGCAAGAGAAGGACAGAAATCGTGGAGGTAATTTGATTAGCTTTTAAAAAATGTATTGATTAATTTAACTTAATGAAAAATTATGTCAAAGTTAGATTGATAAAAAAACTGTCAAATTACAAAAATGTGTTACTTTGATGACATTTTACCACTATTTTCAATATTTTCAATATATGTTAATTCATGCTATTAATTTCAGCGACCCAAGATTCAAGGGAATATGTTTATGGCAACGAGCGACACTTTAGCACCGATGAAGAAGAAGAGCGTCGCAATCGGGGCAACTACAATTATGGCCGACAACGACACTACGACGACAAGATCAGCGGTGATCGCGAGGAAACTGTTGGCGGTCCGGACCTAGTGATTAATCTACGCAACATCACGTCCTCCTACGACTATGAAAAATTTAACCGCATTTTAACTTCAGATGCTAGCAACAAAACCACCTTCATCACGCATGTCAACAATAACCGACTGTTTGTCCGATTTTACGCCAGAAATGAAGTGACCAGTGATGGAAAACTCCTTCTAGAATTCAACAACGGTGTAAAAGTTCTCTTGGAACAACCGCGTGGTGGTTACGTTGCAGTATCTGATAGAAACGCAATCGATCGGTCACGCTATCAATTACTCGAAGGCTGTCCAATGTTTGGTCCGCGAGATGAAGTATATATTGTCCTTAGCAACGGCCAAAGATTCGCCATGCAAAGTTCCTACAGTTCGCATTCGGAGGAACAGACTTACGTTTACGGAAGTGGTCATAAAGATAAAAGCATCTCCAGCTCTTCTTGGCAAGAACATGGTTCTAGAGTTGATGACAGCGTCGAAACTTCGTACGTTACAAGGACGAGGGAAGAAACCAGGACTAGTGAACGAAGGTATGAAACCTTCGGGGACGACGGTTATCACGAAGATAGGTTCCGCAGGAAAAGCAATCCGAAGGACGTCAGTAAGTTCCAGAAGTACGATGCGCTGCACAGATCCAGGAGGGAAGCCGGTGTCTCGAAAGCTATGGGCCCGCAGGGTATCTCAACAGATCATCTTCAAGATAACTTTAACGACGGTACCTCAGAGTACCAGGTGCCGCCCTGCGAGGCCGCCAGATGCGTTATATTGAAGTGCGTGATCGGCCCATTGGAGAAGGATGAGGAAGTTTCTATAGGTATATTATTTTGGTACATAAAACAAAATGGGACTTACAGAAGAAATCTGATGTCGAGATAGATTAAGATATAGAAACAAAAGATCGAGATTATTCGAAGGATTATTAAAATCGTTAAAGTTTTTCATACTCTGTCCGATTTAAGATTGTTCTATTTTTTATATAAATATATTTTTTTAATAATTTTTATCACATAAAATTGTTACACAAGATATCTCAATTTGGAGAATTGTTTGTTAGGTTGTGATCACGACGGCTGAACTTATATGCAATAATGTGTGTTTTGCTATTCTCTAGGGGCCAGGTATAGGGTAAACGCTCGTACGTTGAAGAAGGTCGCGTTCAACGAGCAGGTCAAGGTTTCAACGGAACTGATCGCGCGGGTGACCAGACAGCCGTTCATTGGGACGCCAGTTGAGCCAGTCCTCAAAAGTCACGAGATTTACACGAGCGTACAGCCGACTGCTCCCCCTGCTGCGCCGGATGTCGTGCCGCTTTGGGTAGTCGTGCTTTCTGCTTGTGCTGGAACAATTATTCTGCTGTTACTCATATATCTCTTACACAAGGTATGCAACTCTGTCGTTTGTGATTTGCATGCTTCACGTTGTGAGTAGCAAATACACGATCGTTGTAAATAAATAGACTTTGTTTTAATATTTTTTACATGAAAAATATATAATTTCTTAGAAGAGATTCGTAATCGCATATTTGAGAAAGCTTTCTTGTCCATATTTACATCACTTTTGATACAATCTCTTTTATATGGAATTTTATATTAAATCAAATTCTACCTTGTTTTTCTGTTGCAGTGCGGCTTCTTTAAACGAAATAGACCAACCGACATGCCCGAACGGCAGCCTTTGAACGGCAACGGACACTATTAAGAAGCATCTGGGTTCATTTGAAAGCTTGTTACGACAAAGCTGAGCTTCCAAAGTTCAGATACAAACTTGGTTGAGCTCGAAGGAAAGAGCTGCTGGAAAAGTGCCTTCATTCGTAGCGCCCCATTTTTCTAGCAAATCAGGGTACGAGAGATGAACTTTTGATTCACGACAGGGCGAAACCCGACATACGATCATATCGGACTTCGCCTTTACTCGTTCAGCGATTTAACGAAAATAACGGGAAAAAATCGCGATTTTCAGGTGTAAATTAAAAAACAGCTGACGTTATTGGATCGCTCTTTCGTACTGTAGTTAATTTGTAGAGCGACCAATTGCATTTTCAAAATACGACTTCTTTCTGATGAAATTTTTTTGCGGTGATAAAAGTGTGTTTTACTCTTTTCAACGATAAAAAGAAAACACCATAGCTTAATTGTTGGCTTATAAAATATTTCGTCAGGAAAACGTAATACTGCCATCTAATACTCCTCCCGACTCCTGCAGCTAGATCTTGTATATTTCTAGTCAGAAATGGGAGAAACTTTTTAATTCTTGTTTCTAAGACTTTCTTTCTTTATTTTTTTTCTTGTTTTTATTTTGTGTAATATTTGTTTTATAGTAATTTGACGGCAAGAAAAAAGTAATTATTCAATTATACATGTTCAAGCTAAAATTCACTTCACTGAATGTTGATGGTATCATTAATCAAATCAAAGTTTGAAGTCTTGTTATGATGTAAATAAGATAAGGATATCGCGGTAGAAGGCTGCAGGAGTTTTGCTGAAATTCATTTTGTCTATGGCGTATTTTGTAAATTACTTGGCAAAAGTAAATAGTTATTATAGATTTATAAATTTTCGTTATTATTCGCGCGTGTTAAGTTTTCTTCTTTTTTATAAATAAAATTTTATTAGGTTGACTAATATGTCCTCGATTTTTTTTTTATTTTATCAGTTTATACATACATTTTAGAAATGTAAATGTTTATATGTATGTTTCAATGTTTATAGGTATAATTAAGATAAAAAAAGTGTATTTTAAGTAATCATAAAAAAAGTCAATTTTCATCATGTTTTTAAGTTTGAGTATTATGAATGAAATACTTAAAGCTTCAATGAAAATGTGTACGTATTATAAAAGTTCCCTAAGTAAAACCCACAATTCACCAAGAAAAATGAATTTCAGCATATATTGTTTTTCTCTTTTTTGTCTATCGTTATTATTAATAATTATTAGTAATAAGAACGAGAAAAACGTACTTTTTTTTCAATTTGAACTCTAACAAATTATAATTACTTTTCAGAATAATCAAAAAACAATGCAATATTTAACATGATTTCGAGTCGTATTTAACAAACGAAATGTTGAATTGCAAAGTTTAAGATTTTTTAACAATTTATGGTATGACTAAATAATATGTATATTTTTATTAGTATTGATTAAATTATTTATTATATATTGAAAGTAACCTATTAATCAAATCTACTATAGATGAAATGTCAATAACCAAAATTGTCAATATTTTAATAGCATTTCAAATTATATGGAAATTGCACTCAAATGAATTTTGAGACGATTTCTAAGTCAAATGCAAAACACTACAGAGTACTTATTTTTGTTAGCCTGCAAATGTTACAATGATTTTAGTACAGATCTCATTGATGAATTACATTTTTTACGTTTCAGCCTTGTTTCAAGAAAAGTATAGAGTTCAAAAGTAAGTCTTATGTTAATTATATTATTTATTACAGAATTTGTGTATAATCAGAGATGGTGCAATTGTCTTAAGGAACGTGTACAATCTGTAAATTTTTTTTCCAACTCCTGTATTGATAAAAAGTAAATGAAACTAAACGTTACCATGTTATTATGCTGATGAACTGTAATATAATATATATTTTATATATTTAATATTGTTTATTGAGAAGACGATTATTGTTTAGCATTGCGCAAACACACTTATTTTTCTGACACTTCATGGTAATCATGTACTTTAATGATTAATTTTTATGATACAGCTTTGATGCAATAATAACAAAGTAGCAAGTTTCTCGTGGGCTCTCAAAATGAGTTTGGAAATATAGAACTGACGTGTGTGTATATATAGATATAAGATTTAATTTTGGAAATATACAGATATACATATATATGTATTAGAAATAAAAAGTATATGTATATGTATATAAATACAAATAACATTTTCATCCTTTTTTATATATAAACTGCCTTGTCCCAAAATAATGTCTGATAAATATCAGTGAAGCAATTAACGAATGTTGTAAATGTTTTAGTAAAATTTATTAAAAAATATAAAACTTAACAGTATGTACAGATGTTATTTTTGTACTAAAATATATTTCTATATATATTTATATATATAAAATATAACTCTGTAGAAAACGTTATTATTAACTTAGTTATAATGTTTTAATTGTATAAAAAAATTTTTTCTCAAAAAGAATAAAAAGCATCAACTATTGTTAACAAAGTACTTAATTACAATGGCATTATTTGATCAATAATTCACAACGTAGTAATAACAACATCTATTGGAATGATTTATAACACATTAAAAATCATGTTATTTTCGTACAAAAAGAGATGCCCCTTACTTTAAAAATCAGTGATAATGTTACTCAAAAAAAGTAATATCACTGAAAAATAAAAATGCCTCAACATAAAAAACAGTGTTCTATTTCTTTGTTTTGTTGACTTAACACTGCCTCTGCAATTCAATTTGCATAATGTCTATTTGATTTCTTTTGATCAATTTTTTTGACTATAAAAATCAAACCGCCATATTTGCCCATATATTTTGGAGCACATGGACAATCGTACATTTTCTTCAGAATGTAAATTAGTACTGTCCAAGCAAAGTCCTGTAGAAACATGCTGGATTTGATTATCCTACAAAAATTAAAACCATTTTTAATAGTTTTTGGTGATTTTTTTTTTTAACAAGGCATGAAAAAGTTAATTTTTTTAAATTCAAGCAACCTTTGTTAACGACCACTCATCGTTGTGACTTTCGCACTTGAGCATCTGAACTTTGAAAGTATTGTCCTGAGTTCCATCAGCAACCGCTATAGCGCAAGTATCTTCCCTTCGAAGTTCTCCAGAATTACTTAATGAAAATAACTGTAATAAAACATGATTATAATGTTTAACAACATTCCAATAATTTATTATACTTTGCGAATGAAAGACAAATAAATATAATTAACCTGACTGGGATATAGCTTAGAATGGCATTTATATACACCTAAATAGTATGGCTTGTCTTCATCACGTTGCAAATTGTCCAGGCACAAATTCTTTTTTTGCATTTTAACGCGACCATACGCAACGACGTTTTCATCAGGAATGAACTTTTCAGGATAGACGTTGTCTAAATACCATTTAAAACTTTTGCATTGTAACTTTTTACGCAATTCCAGACGACTGCTTATGTCACCAATCAGCTCTTTGTTATCCTAAATGAATGAGATATTAGTAAAATTTAGAATTATATTAAACATGTATGAAAAATGTAAAAAAAGTGACGATTGTCTTTTCTATATTTCTAACGTTAATGTTTTATATATTTAAAATATTTATTAACTTTAAATTCTTCACGATTTAAGAAGAAAAGCCTTTTATAATCATCCATCCAGACATAAGCTGCACGAGCTGTGTTTATGCCATGAGTATCCTTGTCATCTGGAAATTTGTAAGGATGGAAATTTCTGAAAACGTGTCCAACCCGAGAACAGGGTACAGTCTCTACCATCCCCCCACACTGCCACACCTAAAAACAAGAAATAAGTTATTTAAAAAATATCTATATATATTTACTGCAACTTTTTGCTTTGCAGTAAATACATATATTTTTATATTTTAAAGAATTTACTGTAACCATTCAATTACACTTTCAAACATGTTTAATTCTACTTTCTTTATTTAGTTGTCAAAATTTTTAATTTTACTACAAAAAAAAAATGTACATTTTTTATTGATTTACCCTAAACGACATTTCCAGATTTTCTCCACCCCAACCATCCATTCCATCATCATAACTACCAATGTGCCAAAAGTAACTTCTAGAAATCGCAAAAAGTCCACCAGCCATCGTTGGCGTTTTAACAGGAGCTATTGGAGATGTTTTGTGCCGCTTATAATCAGGAATGTTTATCCATGTAAAATGTCCGGACCATGTGAATCCACCCACTTGGAAGAAAGCGGGATCATTGTCATGTAAATATTCAAAAGTATCCTCTAATATATTGTCAATGATTGGCACAACAACAGAAGTAGGGTTTTCCTTTATCCTTGATAACAATGGTTCAAGCCTTGAAAAACATCAAATATCATTATAATCATAATTTTTTTTTTAATTGGTAAACTAAAGACATTTTTTAAACTGCGTAACTCATACATTGAAAAGTAATTTTAAGTAATTTATGAAAACTTTTGAGTTTACTTTTTTTTTCCAAAAAAGGAATACTTATGAAATTTTTTACTCTAATGCAAACGATTTTAATTTACCATTTTTCCATAACTTCACAGTGAGCATCAAGAAAAACTAGAACATCTCCCGTTGCACTTTTCGCGCCTTGAAGTCTAGCTCTTATCAATCCCTGACGATGATCTAATCTAATGAGTTTTACTTTTTTGGGCAACCTAGTCAGTATGTAATATTGCAGCAGATCCTTAAGTTCATCTGAAATGAAAATGAAATGTAAGTAAATCCAACAATTCCATTAAGAAAAAACAAACAATTTTTTATATATTGGATCAAAGACATTATAAAAAAAACTTAGTAATTTCTTATGACTAGCATGAAATCGAATTATACCTTCATCACTATGATCATCAACGAGAATAATTTCTTTTAATAATTGCGTTGGTGTGCCTCCCAGCACACTATATACAGTTCTTAAAAGAACACTCCAAGGTTCGTTATAAAATATTATCACAATGCTTGCGCTAGGTAACGAAGTGTCATAAGCAACGTCTTTGCATCTGTGAAATAAAAGTATTATTAGAACTCCCTGAACATAATTAAAGTATAAAAAAATATTCTATTGAATCAAAAAAAAACATAAATTAAATATAACACACACACACACATTCTTTTTATTGATTAATTTAATTTTCAAAAAGTTCAAACTTACTTTTAACTTTCAAATTATAACAAATCTTGTTTTTGTTAACATTATATAATAAATCATTATAAAATAATTACTTGTGGCCCAAATGAAAGTTATCAATGCTCATAAAAAAAGTACTCACAAAGGATCCCGGGCATCAGCTATTTTTCGTTTTAATGGAATTTTATTTGAAAGTATCACATTTAAAGATTTCGTCTGTATAGCTTTCATTCCTCGAAGCCTATCATCTCCATTCAAGTATGCCGGCTCTCCATTCACTCCAAGATTAGGATCAATGTTTTGTTCATACTCGTGTATCCATTCCTCAAATCTGTTAATTATTTACTATATAATTACTATTCAAAATGATATAAAAAGCTGTTATTTTAACATCAGGATCTATGAAATCTATTGTATTTAATTAAATTTTCAATAAATTTTTAAATTTATCTCATTAATAAAATCATCTTAAACATTAGAAAAAAAAATGAAAAATTAAATAGAAAAAACTTGAGGAAACATTTTTCATGTATAAAACAAAATAAATCAAGCTTTAAAATATATATATATATAAGTATAAATCTATTGATCTTAAAAAATAACAAATTCATAATTCGTATTAAATTATGCTTATTATTGCCGGTCATTGTTACTATTGTTTACATAAAATTCACTAGAAACTTTAAATTGAACAAAGTTACTTGGAAATCTTGAATATACCAAAAGAATTTAGCAATTTTTCCTTAAAAATAAAGTTAGTATAACGAAATTGCATAAATTATTACCGGTCAATATCCTCGGGAGTCCACTTGCTGGAAGCAAGAAGGTCGGTTTTAACATTGTGATTGAAAATAAAAGTGTCGCTCGTATGTAGCACCCGTTTCGCAATCACAATAACAACAATTATATAGGTAATGCAAATAGTTAACTGCAGGAACAGTTTCCGGCGTGGAAAAATCATTTTTTGGACCGCCTAAAAATTAATTTCGATCACTCCCTCCGACGAAGCATCGCCCCGCTTCATGTTTCAAACGCGTTTAAGGTTAGAGGCTTCTGTCAAAACCAGTTTTCGCGTTACAGTCGCTGACTCGATGCGTGGACGCATGATCACTGGCGCGCCGCAATCTGTAACAGGATATGCGTGCGTGTATAGCACTGGAAAAAATTGAAGAGTAAATCAGCGCTGGATTCGATTATTATCGTTAATTGTTAGTTTATAAATTGTTACTGATAATTGTAATAAAAATAAACATAAACATTTCTAATTCTTCTGATTTTTCAATGTTTATGTATTACTGTCCTTCAAATGTGTGTTTTCAGTGTTGAATTTAACGTCAATTTAGCCTTTTACTTTTTCTAGTGCACGCATGCTCACAAAAGTAGACTGATTTACACCTCGGCAATCATTCAGCATTAATTATAATTTTCACTTTTTGGAATGCTCGTTCGCGTGACTGAATTAATTATGTATTACACCTACTTCAGTGTAATTTGAAGAGGTAATCGTCTGCAATTTTTTTTATTAACTATGTTTACATGTTTTATCACAGAAAATTTAATTTTTGTTAGTAAAAACTAAATATGCAGAGAATAAATATTTGTTAAAACTGATTGTGTAAATACATTCTTGAATCAATTTAAATTGTGTTGCAATCGATTTAATTTATTTTATTCGGTTTATTTATCGATGAAGGGGCGTTCACTTGTCAATTTGATATTCAATTGATAATTTTTCAAATCTATGTCGATATTGTATCGATGCATGATTTCGTATTACATTTGATGAAGGATTATTAAGTTTCAGATAATTGTACAATATGATCGGTAAATACATAAATGTATAAATAAGTAACAGAGTTAACGACAAAAATCTTATATTTTATTATCTCTACTTGTCATTCATGTTTCAACTATCAAAAAATAGTTATGATAATTGTTTCTTTGTTTCAATGAAAATTGTTTATTTTTTGTTGATAAAATACTTCTTTGCGGTTTCGTGACACAAAAAATAATTGAAATAATTATAAATGTTAATTTTGTTTTGCTAATTTGTGCATTTAAATTTATTGTAATTTATAAATTTTGTAAATTTGTTCACTTTTAATTCTTTTAATCTAATTTTTCTCCTTTTCCTTATTCAGATTATTTAAAAATCGCCATAAAATATGCATTCAAATGACACGGCATTGCAATTGCATAATGCCATTACTATTCCAGCCAGTGATAATAAATTGCCGCGTCATGAACATACGTAACAAGGTACCGTTTTTTGTTTATCATTTTTTAATAAAGATTATATGAAGTGAAAGTCAAGTTCACTTCATATTTGTTAACATTTTATATTAACAACACAAACAATGAGAAATATAATTATGAAAGTAGTAGGCCAGAGCAATAGGTAAGATTTGGTTGAATAAAGTAATTCAACTTTTTCTAGAAAATCTTTTAATTATGAGTAACAAATCACATTTATGTACCATGTAGAAAACATAACATCTTTACAAAATTATAAACACATTTCGCATAAAAAAATATCAGTTACATCCAAACAAAGAAATCGTTTTACTGTGGCATCGTTTTACAAAAATAGTAGCTTCGAAGAAATTCGTAACATTAATGTACATATAATTATATTGTGATTGTTTTAATTATACTATAATCATTAAGTTTATACATTTCAAACGACGAATAGTAAAAGATTTGTTGGAAATACCAATAAAATCCTATGTAAAAAATATGACTAGCTTAAAGTAAGAAATTTCTGTGAACGAATAGTAATTACTCTGGTTAACAGGTCACAAAGGTTTATAGAAGATATTCTGATAGTAAAAGTATAAGAAATTAGAAGTGGGAATTCCATATTACACTTGACTCTGATTATTCTTGCATTTCAAAAACTGATCTCTCCATTTTATAAATAATACATACAACCGTTGATCAAGTGTAGGTTTACTTCAAAAAGAAAGGCCGCAGTACAGTTTAAATAAGGAATATATTAAAACCACCTAGTCAATAACAGGATAAATAAGTATTTCCAGTGGTTGGACGTTTATGCTTTGTTGTAAAAAACAAACTTATTTGAATCTACACTCATGCATAACTGTTTAACTACAATATAACATTCGAACAAACAAAATTAATACTGTGCTTAGAAAAGTTGTGTCATTATATCACATATTTGTATTAAAAGATAACTTAAAAGCTGGGTAAGATAAATAAAATGCATAAATAATTAAGAATCGTTAAAGCCAGATAAAAAATTATTAATATATCATTAGTTAAGAAGAAAAAACTATAAAATTACATAAGCATACTTTTATATTCTATTTCGTTTCTTGAAGGTAATAAATATTATGATGAAAAATATTGATAATAGTAGTAGGAGTTAATTTTTGTTTACTCTTCACGTTTTTCTTATTTGGTATTAAAGTTATTTAAATCAATCGTAAATTACACTTGTTTTATTTCCTTTATGGAATTGTAGCAGTGGTTTAATCTTCACACACAAAAAAAAAGATCTAGGGCCTACAAAAAATAGTACAAAGTCTATTTCTCCCAATTTGGAGAACGTTTCAATTTTACATTTTAAAATACGTTGTTCAAATTTATAGGAAAAAGTCAAATACATGTTCACCCATGTAGAGGAAGAGTGTTAAATATTAGTATTCCAAGCAAATATGTCATGAAAAACTCCACTTTTGAATCTAAAATACATAAATTTCATTGTAACAAGACACTTGACTTTACATACTGATGTACTAGCTTACATCCATAAAAAATCATCAACTTTTCAACATTCACTAGAATAATTTTAAGCACAAAAACACGCTGTGATAACAGCGCACACAATGGTCCACAAAACCCTTTCCCATTCGCAATTAATATTAATTATTGTTTTCTAACAAAGTTTATCGAAAACAAAAACAACGTCCACTCAAACCCTACTCAGAGGCCATCTAACTGTACGTTTAGAAAAGTAGTTTTCGATATCCGTCAACGATTTACCCAACGTCTCAGGCAGAAAGAAGTAAATAAAAGTGGTGGCAATGATAGAGGTCGCACTGAAGAAAAAAAAGACACTTTGGGCACCAAGGGCTTTAAGCGCATACGGATAGCCTTTGATCACGCCAAACATCATGACATAAGCATAAGAGATCATAATACCGCTGAAGAAGCCACGGATACTTGTGGGCAGGAGCTCGCCAATCAACGTCCAAGGTATGACCAAAAAACCAAACGAGCTGGTGCAAACGTAGAAGAGGACGATGACGAGGAGCAGCCATTTCTGTCTGGACAGAGTCTCGGTAAAGGTGTCGTCGCCACAGGAAGAAGTGAGAAAGAGGTACATAGCTGAGAAGAACATGGAAAAAGACATGCCAGCTCCGCTTAGCAGACATAATGGTCGTCGACCGTAGTGCTTGCTCAAGTGGGCCGTGAGGATGCTCATCACGAAACGGATCACGCCAAGTAGCACTAGAGCACCAAACTCGTCGAGGCCGCCTCCGAAAGTGCCACCTAGCTCACGAAATACCGATATGGCGTAGAAAATGACCACGTAAGCACCGGTCAATTGTTGCAACGCAAGGATCACCACGAGGATTAATAGTGGCTTGTAAACTTTCGGTTGAAATATATCGTGGACGAACTGAGTGAGACTATGGCTTGTATTATTGCTGTTCCTCTTTGACGAAACTTGCTTCTCGCACACTTCCTTGATGCGCTCGCATTCTTGTTTGTAGATCTGTGGAAGATATTTCATTATGTATTATTGGTAAGATGATTTTTGTTATAACAAAAAACTCAATTATTTAAGTCAGTTATTTAAAAAATAAAACTATTGAGAAATGCAATATAATGAAAATTAGTTAAAAAAGTAGTAAAACAACTTATCAAAATGTTTAATATCTATTTTAAAGTTTTATGTACACTTTCTCTAGGGTTCAGCCGCTTCAGATTCTCCTCAACGCATCTCATACGTTTTTCCATCGACTTCTCGTTGCCAAAACACAGTAACCAGTGCGGCGATTCAGGTACAAAGAACAAACCCAAAAAGGTCAAGACACCCATGACCAAAAAAATAATGGCCATATTGCGCCAATTCATAAAGGCTCCAAAACAGCAGACAATTAAAATTCCAAATGCCACGAAGATGGAATTGAAGCAAAGCAACATAGGCCTGATTTGAGGATGACTTATCTCGGCCGTGTAAACCAGTCCAACCGTGGTTAATCCGGAGCCGAACCCGGATATGATTCGAGACGCGTATATCATCTCTATAGAGTTTGCAGCAAGTAGCAGTATCCAGGATATAATACAAGGTACGCAGGATATAAAACAAAGAGTTTTGCGGCCAAATTTGTCCATTAGTGGTCCAGATATACATGATCCTATTGGAACAGATATTGTGACCAAACTAGCTGAAGAGAAAAGTAAAAAAATCTTATCAGTATGAACTGTGTTGTTACATCACAATTACAGTAATCGAAAAAAAAAAAAATCATTTATATTTAGTAACAATTACAAGGTTATCGTTTTTACATATATTTGGATTCAGTTAATGATACAGTAATATCTCATTTATTAAACTGTATATGGATGTATAAACTTTTTCTACACCAACGCGTAAATACGTGAACTAAGAACTGGTTAAAAACCAGTGTTGTTTTACTTGCATTACTGCACTCATGGCAGCACTGAAAATAACTTAATTATTGTGACAAAGGCTTGTCATTTAAAATAATTACTAATTATCGTAATACCTATCCAGGATGCCTGATGTTCGTTGATTTTGTCAATAATATCAGTGCCAGTTTGTAAGCCATTAATCAGGATCGTACTATAAGCCATATTTACTCCAGCCGGTATTACTATACAATGCACAATTGCGCTTGCTATAATCTGTGAGAGAAGAGTAATGGATTCGTGTCAATAAGGATCATTCGAACTCCAAGTGCTATAAGTTAAAAACGCGGCGCTGGTCAAGCAATTGACACCAGATAATTGCCTCTTGCAATAAATTTCATATCATTGATGAAGAAAAGAAAAAGAATTGTCAAGAACAATAAATATTTATTAAGATAACATTCCAGAAACGTACGATGATTAATTTGAATTTCATCAAATATTTAAATATTATCTTTATGATTTACTTGTGGTCTGACGTCTTTTAAACTTGGTTTCGCCAGTTTCTCTGCTTCTGGGATGCCCAAAAGCGCGCTTCTGGGATGAAAAAGAATCACCGTTAATTAATCAGTTGAAATATGGGGAAGAAACTAAGATATAAGGTATTATTTACTGAGAAAAAGTAAACTTATTGCATTCGAATTCAGAAAAAAAGACTAATACAATCAAAAAGTATCGTCTAAAAATAAAAAAAATAAAAAAAAAAAAAACAAAAACTTATTTATCTCTGAAAAGATATATATTAGCAAAAATTAAGTACAAATTATTTCTTGAAAGAAAGGTTTTTAAACTTGCTGTAAAGATGGTCTTGCATTCTAATTACAACGTTAAATTTTTTAAATAGATGTACTTAAAAATGCGACAGTGTTTAAAAAAGAGAACTGAACAAAGAGCCAGTGAATAAAAAAGAAGATAAAAAAGCAGGTACTCACCTTTGTTCCTTCTCGTCGCTCCTTTTAATAACCACTTTGGTATGATTTTGTGGTAGAACGTCATTTTTTACGCTCATTGTATGACGGCTATCAGTTTCCAAGCGAAAAGAATTCGTGCTTATATTATCATTAGCGGAAACTAAATGTAAAGTACGTGAGCTCGCGCGTGCCACTCAACGTCTAATGCCGATTAATACCGTTGATGCGCTCCAGACAAATATCCAAACGGTCAGGAGAGGGGGCAAGTTCCCCGCCAGGAAAATCTAAGTCGTTTAAATTGTATCCAAATCACAAGCAGTGACAATTTGTCGCTAGACTTGAACTACGTTACTCAATATCTATTATTTATCTTGACAATGCACGCTAGTATTAATGATAATTTCTAGTTTGAGTAAATCGTTTTATGTGCGTGAGCAAAATGTAATTTAAGAAAAGTATTTATATATTTAAGATTGACAAATATTTTCTGCAAGGATAAATATTACAGAAAGAAATTAAAAGTGTTGAAATTGATATTCTTGAAACTACAAAAAGTGAGACAGATAAAAAGAGACATCTCTATGTTGAGAAACAGGCAGCAAAAAAGAGAAAAGTAAAGTCTGGTATTTTATTAAATAATTTGCAAAAATTTTATCTAAATTTGGCACAAAAAATCGTAAATCTTTTACAAGGAATTATACGTTTGATATATTTTAATATAGCATGAAAAAAATCATACTATATTAAACAAAATTTTGGAATGATACTGATGTAAATTTTATAATGCAATTACATAAATTCTTCAATTTTTATTACATAAAAATTTGTGACTAATTAAGTACCTGTTTTGAAATAATGTACTTAATGTGCTTTCAAACTGAAAATCAAGACTTACACTGTAAAAGGTAACCGTTCTTTCGAAGCTTTTTTAAAACACTTGAAGCGTTTTTTCTGAAAAAACGTTCTACTGAAAACGCTTAAATGACAAAAAGAATACTTTTCGGCCTTTTAACGTTCCTACAAAAAGATTAAGAAAACGCTTGTTTTTACAGTGTACTCCAGGACAAATTGTCCTTGCTTGAAAACATTGAATTCTAATATTAATTTTGTTTTACAATTACAATTTAAACTCGTATTCGTGCGCAACATTTACGGTGACGGGAACCAGGCGTAGGTGTCCGATTGTCACGTTTGCGAAATTATGTAACGTTGATTTGTCTCGCTTGGAAAAAGCCAAGTTTACAAAACACATTTTCTCTTTTATCAACGAATCACTCGTTATCAATCCAGTCTTTTATTCTTTCTCGTTTTGCATAATGTCTTGATTTAATATTGTTTTATAGTTTCAGCATTTCATTTTTTTTTTTTTTTTTTTTTTTTTTTCTTTTTAAATTTTGTCTCTTTTACCCTTCTCCAAGCCCACGAGACCTCTCTACACCTCGTTTCCCCCCTTCTTCTCTAAAAAAAAAACAAAAACACAAATACTCCACAGTATACACTCGGATGATGTTATCCTAACTCGATGCTCTTATCTTTAATACTTGTAACCTATGCGACTATACTCCTTCTTATGCTCCACTCCTTAGCG
>JABFOV010001691.1:0-23589 GCA_022817685.1 Aradophagus sp. ZL-2020
ACTCGCAGCCGCGTAAAAGTGGTCGTTGTATTATTGCTTGCTAAAAAAGCTTGGTTTCTCACAGTCGCCGCTTTTTGCATCGTGAAAGTCAGACGAGAGTCGCGTCGTTGCATTGTTCGTCGGCGAGAAAAATGGTCACATATGCGGTTCTTCCGTGGATTTTTAACGCCGTTAATTATTGGCTGGATTGAGTGATGGGAGCGCGACATCGTGCGGCCGGTCGGGACGCTTGCATGTGAATGTGTGTATGTCGCTCGCAGCTCGCTCGCAGGCGTATGCAAGCATCGCCGCTCGTGGAGCGTCGATCGCCGGTGAATTACTTATCGGGAATCGGCGCTTCGCCGGAGGTAAATGGTCAAGTCGTGACCATTAGTCCACGGACGGGCCGCCGATCCGCGTAGGAACACGAGGCATCGTCTGCGCAGCCCGAGCCAATGCGCTAATACATCTTCGTGTGGGGCTATCTCGCGCGACCCGCTGTACCCTACCCCAGGACCACTTACCCCGACAATTGTTCCGAATGCTTCGCAGCCGAATGCTGTATGGCCGATCCGCATTTATCGCTTGCCTGCATCACCGCGCACCGAGTCCCAGAGAGCCGAGCAATCCGCGAGCTCGCCTCCTTGAGAACATTTAAATTAGATTTCCAGCCGCCTCGACCTTCGCTTTGCCCGCAAATCATGTCGAAAAATGTGCATATTTAGGTCTTTCTTTTCAAATAAGAGGTCAAGTATTCAAATATATTGAAACTTGTATGGAATAATTCAATGAAATGAATAAAAAAGATTAATGTTAAAGTGTGTTAAAGAAATTTTTAATAAAATGAGATCAACCGACTTTTTAAATTATATATTTTGATAGTATATCACGGCATAATCATCATTTTTAAGATATTCACTATTAAAAACAAAACCAACAAAAAAAAATACGGAAAATCTTACTGCATACTGACTGTTTGTCTTGCGATGTTCGTCTAATGACGAGCGGTCTTGAAAAACGATCGGTTTTTTCGCGTTACCTTGCAAGAACGAAGAGAATGCCCCGTGTGAGTCTGATTCAACAACGCGAATGTACAAAGCCGGCGACGCCACCGATTCATCTGTCTTCGTTTATCAGATTTGTTATAACACTCGCTTTTCCTCGCAACCGAGTCGCCGAACAGGATATTTCCTTGTACTCGAGCAGTCGGCGGCAATTATTTCGTGGAACTGAATTTAACGCGCTCTGCAACGTTACACGTGAGAAAATTCTGATTGAACGAGACGCGCGCCTTCCGCATGGGAACGTCACGTCTTTGCCGAATATCTCCCGATGATGTGAAGAAACGAGCAAGGCAGGCGAGGCACGACACGTTGGCGAATTTCGAGCGAATTGTTTTGTGCTCGCGAAAACTCACCGGTAATAATCTTTCTTGCAGTAAATGTTGCCGTCACGGCTGAAGCACGTAATCTCGCCGTCCAAACCTTGGCGACAGTGCGAGCACTGGAGACAGGAAGCATGCCACCTCCTATCGACCGCTTGAAGATAGAACCTGTCGGATATCTTGAGACCGCAACCGGCGCAAACCACCCCGATCGGCACCTCTTCCGAATGAATCGTCGGCGGGGTTGGCGGTGGCTCGACCTTCGGCACCGCGTGCAATTCCAGCGAATGGTCTTGCGGGTTCTGTTGGGGATGTAGCGGCGGATGGTGTCGGTGGCCCGTCTGACAAGGAATGCTTAGATCGCCAGAAGACTCGTAGTTGCTGCTGTTTCGGTACTCAGGGGTACCTGAAACAAGGAAAAAGAATCATTACGCCATTAAACGAGCTGGCTGCGATTCAATCCGGGGAAAAACTTAACGTTTGCAACGCAACTTTTTACCCATATTTTAAGATGTGCTAGTCTTCTCCTTAGATCAAGGATGGACTAAGAAGTGTTAACATAGATGCGTAAAATCTTGGCTACATAAAATCTTGGGCTAAAAATACATTTCAATGATTTTTATGAGACTTAAAGAAACGCAGTCGCTCCTTCGTATCATCTGACGGATGTGTAACAGAAGCACGGTATATATGGAAAAATATACCTCCGGACGAGTCGTAATCCCGGGACTCGTAGGGGGTTGTCGAAGAGTCGTAGCAGTTGTTGTTGGTACCGCAGTGAGTTTGATGGAGTATGGTTCGCGCTCGGTGGTAGGTAGTGGTCGTCCGCGGCTGTTGCTGAGGCATCGGCGGGGGCGGTGGGCTCGACGGTAGCGTTGTCGGGCGTGCGGCATCACCCATCGACGCGGGCAGACATGGGCTCAGATCTCTCGGCTGTTCCGCCGCTGCTCCAGGTCCAACACCCACACCCGTCGTGCCCGCTGGTCCACCTTGACATCCCAAAGCCAAACCGCTGCCGCGCTCCTGTGAATTCGCCGGCTAGGGATAAATAATAATACGCCTTTTATTTCTACCTACTATTAATTAGGAGCTATAATTCATGCAAGTTTCCCTCGCAGTTATAATTATCTCCGGATGAAAAGTATATCGGATACAGAATTTCATGTGCGATTGCAAGTTTTAATGAATCCGATTTCATCGAGCGAGTTACGAGTTATAACTTATTCGTGAAACACTAATTATTTTGTGCAAAAGCACCAACTTTTTGTATGTACTCGGTGCGTGGTGTCGTTAAAAAATTAATTAACAATTTAGCTCGGGAAAATTGTGTCGTATAAAATTCATTCAATCTTTTGATATTCAATATTGTAATTGTAGAAATATTGATATAAATATTGTAATTTTTGGAACGGCTTTTTTCTCAGTGGAGTGACTGGAGAACTTGGGTTACATTTATTGTTGTGTGACTATTTTATCGAAAAGAACACATCGATTTATGCATAAAAACATGGTGAATTTTCGTGAGAAACATTAACGAAACGACTTATTTCAAGCATTAACGTTAATTGATTTCTTTTCATTGCAGTGATTCCTTTAAGGCATGTATGATAAAGTGATTCTATTAAAACGATTGTATCATAGCAAGTTGCGTGTTAACTATAAGCATGTAATCGTGATACAAAGAAAATAATGATATTCGAACGATTGTTTAACTTTGAATTTATGAGGCGCACTTTTATTATGTAATTAGTTGGTATAACGAATTCAAATATTTCGATTTTTCAAGGTGATTATTTTGACAAAAACATTCGTGTGAATATATTTACATTTAGATGGAAAGTATAGAATAAAATAACGACAATATGCACGGAAAATGAAAGCGTAATTTGTATTGAATTTTATATTAACTTTTACTAAATTTTTCGGTATCCGGGATATCAAAATACGGTAAGTAATATCAAAAACATAAATATTATACGAATACAAAATAAAAAATCAATTTCATCAATTATTAACATGAAGAAATGACATGGATACCTAGTCCGGTATTATATATTTTTTTTTTTTTCATTATTAAAATTCTTTTTTAATATTAAATATTTGTTTTACTATTGACGTTTATGTAGTTATTTAAATTTTTGGTGGAGCAAAGGGAGCAAAGAGTAGTAAGCGACTGGAGCAAGTACAAATAACGAAGCCATGACAGGCCACATGAGAGCCGACGAACGGCGAATTACGGCAATGACAGCGGCATACTTCTGACGCTGATGGATGTCAGGAACGAAACGATGCAGAGTACTAGCAACGTCAGCGCCTGCGCACTCGCCCCTACGAGGCACCTTCAGCTTGCCACCATGCGGTGTTTCAACTGTCAACACGCAGCGTGTTCTCGTGAACGTAAATTATCATTTTCTACAGCGTATCCGATGAGAAACCAATACTCAAGTATTTTACGACATCACCGTTTTTCGGTGACAGTGTTCATCAACGAGCTCGTGTCAAAAGTGATTCGAGGTCAAAACAAAATCTGGATGAAAAATTGAAAATTGTACACACGGAAAAAGTCTAAGACAAGAGCAAAATTTATCGACTTAACACAACTTATTGATTTGTAGATCTAACTCTTTCTATTGATTTAGCAATGTAAACTTCAGTTTTCAAAGTAGCGCTAGTGAATACTTAATACTCTTCTGGAGTTTTGAAGTTAAACTTACGTCTTGTCGCTTTTTACATTACATTGACGTAATATTAAAAGCATTTTCGCTTGTTTACATTGAAGGAAATGATTTTAGATGTTTCAGTACAAATTTAAGAGAAATATTAAGTCTTCGAAAAAACGTATGAAAGAAAAAAAATGAAATTAGTTTTAATATTTTCAACTAATAAGTGCAAGGTAAATAATAATACATTAATGTATTCGGACACTCCAATCACAATCGATTAGCCTCCGAGAATATATCAAGAACGATTTGGCTGTTCGATCAGTTTGGATTTTGAGAGACAAATGATTAACATGAGAACCGAACGAAGCATAAGAAGAAAATATACTGTGGATTTCTTGTACGTTCTTCTCTCATTCTATCTGAAAGTTCTAATCAAGACCAGTTGTCTTGTCAACTTGAAATTCCCACGAAGACTGTACCAACCAGCAATACCTGTCACTCGAAATTGTCAGCATATATGTATCTCACGTTCTTTTTTCAGCAATCTTGAGAGAGTGGACAGGAGGAACCACTGTGTGTTTGCAACATGCACAACTTTCACCTTTCGTTGATTTGCTCGAAATTTGATGACATTTCTCCAGTTTTTTCATTTATTAATATCAAAAGTGGCATACAAAATTACATATCACCATATAAGCAATTTCAAATTCCAATATTGAAAACAGCATTTCGATATTTATATTTTCACTGATATAATAAGATGACAATAGTGCGAAAAAAATTTTTATAATTGAAATTTAGTATTTCGTTAATACTGAAAATAGAATATTAAAACCAGAAACCATTTGATCTAAACAACAAAAATCTTTGATCAAGTAATGAATATTCGTTTTTAAACTTTCATTATTAAATAAAAAATTATTAACAATGTTCTTACAATTCTTTACAAAAAAGTAATATTCATTCGTTATGATGGTTTGATACTTTAAATTTTTATTTGAAACAAAATTACAAGCATCGGTTTCATTGTCCAAGAAATATGTGTGATAAAAATAAAAAGCCGCTTTGCTTGTTTTTCGATCTCAAATGAATGAGTCCACATTTTTGTGGAACACTTTGTATACATATAAGTATAAATATGAACTTATACATATGGATAGTGTAGGCGATGGTTGACATTATATTCTCTGATATCTGCTATCTGCTTTTCTACGCGCCAACATTCTCTCATGAAAAGAACTGTACGTCTTTTATATGTTTTTACTATTAAAAGAGATATGCAACGAGAAAAGTCGCTATTGAATCTGAGCAAATTCTATTTTACAAATAATCTTACTGAATGTATTTGAAATACAAAATTGTACTCAACGTTCTTTTGGAGAGATTGTAAGATTATCCCTGTATTGCTATCAAAATCTCGCCACAAGCGTGAATACGAACGTTAACTTATTTTTTATAACTATGTTATTCTAGATTTATTTCGAATTTTGCTCTGTGAAAAATCATATTTACGTATACAATCTGTGCTGTTGGATATGTATTAAACAAATAGCTATATATATGACCATTACATACATGCTTAAATATATTTCTGTAATGTTACATAAGCGTATGAATGAATGATGAATTGAATTTTGAATCTAGCTTGTATCGTGTCACGTTGTGTGCATAAAAAGGCATGCCTACGAAAATTTGCAAAAGTTTGTTTAACATTGTTTTGCCTAATTCAATCTGGAAATAGTTTACTGTAACTAGCGTACAGAAAAGTAATTTGAAGACAATTAAACATGAATGACCGGCCCGTGGAAACAAAGAATACCGGTGCATCTTTTATTAATTAAGGCGGAGTAATTGATAACAAAGGAACGATCATAAAATTGAATGTGGCAAACAAGGAACAAGTGTTGGATTCGCTGGCAATGAACGACGCCTATTTTTCTGGCGCGAAGGAGCGCAATTAGGCACGGCTCGATAAATTGCGTAAGCGCGGTTGAACGCACCGATTTAATTATAGTTTAGACGGAGATATTGCTCGAAAAGACAACCTCCTGAATATAAATCGCCCCGAGTCGGCTCGAAGTTGAATGAAAGGAAAAAGTCATCGCGCAACCGTAACGCATAGTGGTTCCCAGGCCGATCATCGGCGATCAAAAGGTGACGAAGAGGACGAGACCTGTCGTTATTAGCGTTTCGAGGATCACGCTACGGTTCTTTGGCTTCAAGGTCGGCCGAGCGAAGGCAGCGTCGAAACCGAGCCGAGCAGATTCCCCGCCGCGCGATTGAATCAGCCGGCCGCTCTCTTATCCGCAAACAAAGACATGCATTTTCTCAGAATTTCAACGCCAAAGCCACTTCCTATGCGCCGTCAGCACGCGAACTCGGGAAACACTTGCAAAACTATCGTCGATTTTCTCGGGCAAAATTACCCTCATTTAGTCGGTTTGCCTGCCTTTCTGCGAATCTTTCCCACTTTATCCCACTTTTTCTCACTTTTCATTTGTACCTCAGGAAGACATCGCTCGACGAGTGACAAAAATATCACTTCATCTCCCGAGATATTTATCGGGCTTTTCCTTGTGGCTGAGCATGTTTTATGCAGTGTTCGAATTGAATTTACTGCAGGATCGCGCAGTGTTTGCATTGTCTTTGTCTTGCCAATGGCTTTGTAACACTGCTCGCTTATCAGATTGGAATCCTTATCATCAATGTCTATCGAAGTTGCTTCGGGTTTTCGTTCATTACAACTATTTAGATCAGTTTTTAATTTTAATACCTCCATATGTACTTATTTGGAAAAGTTCAACTGAAGTGAAGTCCGATGACTGTGTTTAGTTAACGTAAAACGAATTAGGAAACATTTTCCACTAAAATTCATTACTAGTGATGAGCTAAATTCATTTGGTCATACTATAACATTGACATCGAGCGTTTGTTGGCAATGATTTATTAAATCGCTCGCGAGCTCGTCAGTTACCGCGCGACTGTTTGTAATAAGAGAATTTTTCGGACTTAGTAAGTTGGGAATAGAAGGAGAAAGGGATACAAGGAAAAGAAAAAGAAAAGAAGGGAAAAAAATCTCACTCTACCGAGTGGGAAGTTTGCAACCCGAGCTGACGCACCGCATGAGGTAAGGATTGCTGTTTTCAGCTCCCTGAATGTAAGAATATAACGATTTTCGATAATTCCCTAGAGGGGAAAGAGGTGTGTTTTCGCACACGTGTGAGAGAAAAAATAATACAATACAATATTTCAATACAAAATTCAATACAAAATAGTAATATCCCTCCAACGGCATAATTTCCATCTTAAATAATATTTATAAAGAATATAGAAAAAATAAAGAATAAAGGAAAAAAATAAAGAATATTAGAAGAAAATTATAAAGAATATAGGAAAAATATTATTTTAAAATTTATATAGAATTTTTAACACTAAATTATTATAAAATAAAATAAATATTCGGCACAACAGAGAGCTATTCTTTTCATTTTTATATCATATTTTATCAGGCTGCATACATTTTTGTCATGAGAAATCATTTCTAGAGTCAAATCTTTCTAATTACTATTTTATTGGCTTTAAATCGATATTTTATTCTTGTAAATAAATCGTTTATCAAAATTTGCTACAAATCAATTCCGTTTAATAATAATTTCATTCTTCTTATTTAACACATAACACATCATGAATAATTCATAATTCTATAACGCACGCCGAGTAACGTGAGAAGGAGCGTAATCTCTTACAAACGACGACGACGATTTTAAACTAATTAGAGTAATAAAAAAAGACATCAGACCGTCTGCCATAACTGCTGAAAGTTGCGAATTCGGAATAGGAGTTAAATGCTGAAAAAGAGTGGAATTTGAACGATAAGAGCATATCGGTTGAGGTCGGGACGCTGGGTTATCGCAAACTTTGTGTCTCGTAGTCCAAGTACGTTGGTAGTGAGAATGAGGTTTTTGACAGATGGAAAATGACTTCATATTTATTTATCGATTATGCGATTGTGCTGCGTACAAACTGAACTTTATAATTAAAGACAGTCAAACGATAAATAACTTTTGGACTTGAGGTAGTTTATCTGTATTCTTTTTGAATTACAAAAGAAATTAAAATTTAAATATTTTCTGTAAGAACGTATTATATTTTCGTAAACGACTGTCACAATAATATTATTTTGATATTGAATTTTATCTTCGACAGATAGTAAAATCTATTGTCTCATACGTACAAACACAAAGAAGAGTTCATTTCAGTATTTTATTCGTTCAACTAGGAAGAACGGTTTTTGGCCTAGAATAATTGATTTTCTGCTACATTAGGACACTTTTTGAAAGAATGCAATGTTGAACTGGTTTCTCAATAACACCGTGGTATATGTTTGTTGTCTTTTGAAGCGGATCGAAATAAAATATTGGAACAAGTGAAATCGACGGCGAATATCTGCGTCGCGTTAATAAATTACAGTCCGTACAACTCGCGCCAGTATCACAACCAGACAAGCCGCTGCAAGATGCTCTTATCTCGTGCAACTTTGAGTAATCATTCCTCCTCGTAGCGTATTTACAAAAGTTCAAGGCATTCGGTTTCTGAGACTTATCGACGCCGAATCAGTGAAGTACGGCGTCGCCGAACGAAGGAATGAAGTAAAATGCTGTCACGTATTAAATCATTTTTTTGTTGATAAACATCGCACGTAATGATAACCAGTGGCTGCGAGGAACAATGTGAAATGGAGCTTTGTCAGATTCATGGATGAACCGTGGCGCGGCGTTAAATTAGGACTACTTTATGCGATGTCAATATTCGCGGATGACAAGGCTGGCGTTGGAAGTTTTAGCTACTGCGACCAAACGTGATAAATTAATCTTAAATTAAGTTCAAAGTGCAAGCGCTTGGTGAATTGCGTTCTAGCCGCGACGTTTGTAATCTAGGGAACGGAGCAATCACTCGTTTTCCCGTGCGATTTAACACTTTTTATTAAAACGATGAAAAATGAAAAATGGAATTTAAAATGCTACGGCATTAATCTTGCTTTTGTTCACAATATTTTTCGAAATTTGGAACAGAAGAAATTCGATGATAAAGATGCACGAATAATAATTAACGACTTTAAAACACGACTACTGCATTTGCTGTTATCCGTTCCACGTACAAACGACCATGGCAATGATGGCAACATCCATTACTAATATCTGCAAAAAAGATACTGTCTTCTTCTTTTGAGACATTTTATTTTGTTCATAAAGCTTACCAGGATACGTCAATCTATCTTCACCTGTTACTTCAAGTGAGTTGAAAATTTTTTTAATTGCACATCACAAATATGTGCATTTCTTATCACACGAAACACGAATTCTTTTTAATATTCTACGATATGATAATTTTTTTTTTTTTTTTTTAGTAAACAAGTTGTTGAAACATTATTGAAAACACGAAAAGAAATGACATACAATATTAAAACATGATTAATTTATTCGTATATTGATTATACTTTTTTCTTTATAAAAATAATGTTTTCAACGTGAAAAAAAGTAGAAAGAATTACTAAGTACACGCATAGTTGTATTTGTGTTATATGTATCTATCTCCAACACATTGAAAAAAAATAATACAAGACATTTTAGTAGCATGTTTTAATATTCAAAGAACAGCCTGAAGCAGAAAATTTTATAAATCGATTGGATGATTGAAACATTGATATAGCTTTAGCTAGGAGACGTGTTCCCAATTCTACATTTTTCCATCACGGACAAAAATGTATTTTGCTTACACAAAATATACTTGTAACGTAGCATACATGTATTTTTTATGTATATTTCAATTTCACATTAAAAAAAAGTCGAATAAAACTTTTTTTTTATAAAAATAAATAAAAAGCGATGATTGAAAATCAATGTATCGAACGTGATTACATAACTATCAACAACATTAGGAATTCATTTTGTGTTATGAAGACATGTATACAACTTTTTCTAGCGTACATTAAAAATGCATATTGCAAATATGTTGCTTAAAAAATTATTTTCTGTCTAGTACGAATTTTTCAGATAATCAATTTTGATATATCGTGAATCAAAACTAATATAGTAAGACAAGAATTTTGGAATTTTCATCATCCTATAATTCTACGACGTTGAAAAACAGCATCATCGCGGTTTTCATTCAGTTTACAGTCGATTTTTTTATCTTCGTTTCAAATCTGGTAGTAAATTAAGTTTATATCGAGCCACGTGAGCGCGAATTCGAGTCAAAGTGATGTCACTTGGGCGCAGGCACTAAAGCATCTCCAAATTGTCGTTGGCTCAGCGATCAACGCCGCGGATCAAAGTGGCGCGTACTTGTCGCGACAAGTACGCAACAGTAGACAAGGTTCGCGAGGGTTGGTCTTAACTGACAAGTTGACAAGAAGATGGATGATACTCACCCAGTGCATGCCGGTAGTGGGAGGGGCGCGTTCCTCATATACCCCCATCAGGGTGGCTGCAGTCGCGGGGTAGTTCCCGCCAAGCGTGCGAGAGGAGCTCGAAAAGGTGGTAGCGCCGGAAGACCCGCTAGACTCGGAGACGGCTGATGCAGAGATGGCGCCCGACTCGGCTACTTCGTCAACGTACGTTTCATCCCTTTGACACGGCACAAGCGTAAAACTCACTTTTGCGCGAACTCACACGTAGCTTTTTGAATCCATCGAATCAAACAGTTACCCGGGAAAAGATGTTGCCTAAACACTCAGAAAAGTACGGACCAACTGGTCCCATACTGACATGTTACGGAATTTCGATTAGCACGGCCAGTCAAAGTGACGATTTCTACCTCGTGTTGCTCTCTGCCTCCTAGATTATGTTAAGTAGTTGGTACGATGGTACGATGTCTCTGCAATTAGGGCCGACAAAACTGGACAATCTTATGACAAGTCCCAATCTATCTACTTCTCATCCAAATTCGCGCACCACTTCAACCCTAATGGGTCTAACATGCCGAGTCAAATGCAGAATTAATGATCCGGGGCCATTTTGACAACAGTAGATTGTCGTTGTGCCGTATACGTCAGTAGCCCGAATTCCGTTATATTGCGGACGTAAACTTCGTCTGCGAATCAACGACGCTTTGTACCCGATTTGACACTTAGTACTGAGCAGAGTTTGGCCAAAAAGCATCCCAATCTAGTTCGTCCGAGCGATTCGCACGTAAATCACTGGATTCGCGGCAACACTGCACTGGGGAAACGAGCACCGAGTGTCGCTTATTGACGGTCCGCTGGTTGCGCGACTGTTCTGTCTCCACGGTTGCGATGAGCGGAATAAGACACATGGAATGTCCCGTGTTTTATTTACTTGTTTATTTATTTAGCAGTTGCTGGAGAGACAGGCCGCTGCGCCGGAGCACCACGAACCACTCAACTCGGCTCAACTCACAAAGCGGAGTGAGAGAACGGCGAAGTAGGGTTTACGCGTCAGCTGAGACCAGCGCCGCGCTCGGCAAAACATGAAACCGAAACAAAGTAGGCCGGCAAGAAGCACCGGACTGCCCACAAATACCCCACTCGAGCCGAAGCTCCACCCTCTCGCCACGGCCATGCCACCCCTTTCCCCCCACTCCGACACCTTTTCGTTCGTGCTGTCCTCCAATCTCCTACGATTCGAGTTCCTACTTCCGGCACGAACGCTTGATTATTTTTGGACCGTTTTGCTAGCGTCTCGTACGCTTGACTGGGAGGAAAAAAGAATTGCGGACACATTTCAAGCTGATGATGTATTGGCTCGGGGTTTTAGGGTTTTTGATGTTGTAGATTTAATTACTGACCGGTGTGAAGCGATCTTCGGAAATGACTTTGTTACCCTGTTAAGTGATTTGTTACAGCCGAAACAAAAATTTAGTTCTTGATTTACATTCACTCGATAAAAATCGTAATTTAAATACTTTAGTTAAAACTTTACCCAGGAAGGACGATAAATATTTTGTGTTTTGTTTCACATAAATGTAAGAATTGTCTTAATCTTTTTTTTAAGTATTTTTGATAAATTAATTAAACTAATGTTCATCAACTTGTCATCAAAATGAATAAATTACAGAGTATAATATTGTAATAAAATTACGTTCAAACGTTAAATCTATCATCTTTCTAGTGTTACTTCTATTAATAATTTTAGTATTATTATTCGTACTTATTAATATATTTACTCATAACAGCAGACGTTATTAAAGGCAGGTATATATTTATACTACGTAATAAGTAATTTCTTAGACTTTGAATTCAATGTTAAAATAAATGCTATTGCGTTTATTTGTTTTCACTCAACAAGGACTACCTCATTTTTAATGTCCTTTTACGAGATAAAAGAACTGTGAACGCAACAGTATGAATTATTATTATGACAGTCTCAGACTCTAAATAAAGTATTTTTCTGAATAGTTTGTACTGATTGGTCATTTCTAACTAGTAACTCATTTTTTGCGGTAATCGTCTTGAAATTTTTGTTTTACAGTATATAACTTCTATCACTGCAATTAATTTTTATCATTGTTTTTATGCTGCTAAAATCACACCACATTGAAAAAAGTATAAATTACATAAGCCAAAATTTTTATTGAACAAATATAATACACAGTTACATTGACGAATGTTATTAAATTTGTTTCAAAAATTAAGTTACCATACAATCTTATAAATATTATGTAAGAAAATTATAATGCAATATCTGTTGAATAAATTTCAGCAATTCTTTCAACATCTGAGATATTTATTCAAATTTGTTTATTTGCTTATTTGCTTATTATACAACCGGATGAAAAAAAAAATCAGTCCATCATAACTTGCTTATGCAACAAGCAAGGACGACAGCTATCCGAAACGCATATTTCAGAACGTGGAATGCACTTTGTGGTCAGTGTAGAATAAAACTGGAGAATTCATCCAAATCGACAGAGTTGACCGAGCAAACATCCGGCCACGCTTTCTGCGGTTACAGACTTCTAGATGTTTTTCGTGGTCTAGAAAGTAGGTGCATTTGGTGGTCGACCGGTACTTATTATTATGTAACGTGCAACGCCGTAACAGTACAATGCATAATCTAAAAGTTTTTTTACAACTTATTGATTTCAAATGTATAACTTTTCTATGCAAGACTCAATATGAACATCAACACGTTTTGCATTATACGTTGAATATGTTCTAGATGGAAATTATTTTTTCTCCCCATGTGGATAAAGTACACCGAGAAAACGATATCGTACACTATGGATTGTACAATTTCCAGAATGCTGATTGGTCGAAATAATGCAATCTAGCAATGCCATTGGCTGAAAGTAGTTACAATATGATATCGTAAACAGTTTACTACATGAAATTATCCACGTTACAATATATCTTGTAGTGGTTACAATATGGTTTTCTCAGTGTAAAACAAAACTGTAATGGTCCAATAATATATCGAAAAAGTATGATTTGTAATTAGGAACATTTCGCTTTTCATTAAATAATTGATTTCAAAGCAAATTATAAAGTAAATCATAAACAATTTTGTTACTGTATACAATATTATAAGTTATAAGGTCAAAATATCCTAACGTCAAGGATACCAACTGTTGAGAGCTATTCATTAACATTTATTCATCAAAATGATCGATACGTGGATCGACGCGAAAGGCCTACATATTGAGCATCATTTTCGCAGATTATAAATGTAAAGACATCTTGACTGGAATTAAATCATCACCGCTGGCGCGCCCATGAATCTGGAGCGCGTTGTATTATATTGAAGAATGTGTTCGAAAATGTAGGCAGCCTTTGAATTACTAACGTTCCGCTAAAAGAAGACTTTCAATGATTCCAATAAATGTTTGCCTGAATGAAACTGACCAAAAGGATGTGTCCGGCATTGTTGGCTGACCACGCGTGCTCGTGGTCAAATAAGAATCTAACAATACGTGACAGGTCAGTTATACGGGCCAACAAGCAAAATCACAATGACCGGTGGTTACAAATGCACACCTACGGCCATTGTACTGGCGCAAAGAAAACGTTTCCACCAACAGAGCATTATTGTTGTTTTTCAGTATACCCGTCGAGTTTGGCACAGTGGTCAGCGGTTTCGCCGCTTCCTCATTGCAGTTCCACGCTTTTCAGTCAGTGGTCAAAATGCTTAAGGGAGATTCATGTGCAAAGGTGTGATATAGAAACGAGAATAGGAAAAGGAAATAGATGGGTAGAAAAGAAGTACACCCTTATAATTTGCAATTAAACATTTTTATTTATTATCATACAGAAAAAGATATGATTTCATAAATTACAGCCACTGAATATTGAATGCATATTAAAGTTTGCAAAATCCGATATAGCTCTTTTCATCATTTCAACAATGTTTTATTTTTCAATATCTATAATTTGGAATTTCAATTGATGATTGGACATTGAAAATGAAAACAAAAATATTTAGGTAAAGTTGTCGTTAAGAAAATACCAAAAATTTGCAAAATAAATGTCAGAAAATTTGAAAATTCAATATCAATGCTTTAGACATTATTTTTTGTGACAAAAAGATTGCTATTATGAATATTTAATGGTATTTCAAGTTATATTAAGTTGATTTATAAACTTATTTGTTCTTTATAATCTATAATTTAGTATTTAAACTTTATTAATAGTGCAAATTCATTCATTTTATTAAACTTTTAACCATACTTGAAACATTATAAACTAAGGATATTCATTAATTCGATTGTATGTAAAATAAAATTATTAGTCAGGAATTTTATTCATTTCCAACCAATAATTTTAATTTATAGTATTCAAAATGAAAAGTTAAAAAAAATCAATGATATATTTCAATCAATGAGGAAGACAATGTTCGTTTTTCGCCTGTACTTTGAAACAGCAGTGAATAGAAATCGGATATAATTTAGCAGATTGAAAAATATGTCCCCTTGTGAATCGATAAAGTAGAATTTACGGAGAAGTATCTAAAATTGAGAATAATCAGCTGTTTGACTAAGCTGACATATCTGAGGATTAAGTTAGTTTAAGATGAGGGCAACGTTGGGTACCTGAGTCTCGCGACCCAACGATTTCAAGTACCCTCTATAGACGTTGCGATCAGTATGGCCGCTCTATCTGACGAACAAGCAGACGTTCGATGGACGGATATCCTCTTACAGACACGTGGCTCGCACGTGCCTATTCCGACGTTCCTCGAGAACATAGAACCAGTGTGCACACGAGCCTTTTAATTAAGCGAGATTCGAGGCATGGCGGATTTTCCACAGTCAGTCGATAGTAGGCTGAACAATAGTTATCGCGCCCTCTGATTTGCGTAACGAGCGAGCTTCATTTCTATTATAAGTTAAAAAAGAAAAAAATAAAATTCTCTTCTTTGTATCAGTATTTCTTCAGAAACATTTTCGAGTAAAAATTTTAAGATTAAAATGAAGGAAAGATAAAGTAAAGAAAAATAAAATAACCCATGGGACGAAAAAACCTTGTGTCAATACTTTTGTATTCAACCACGCTCGTTTTTACATGTCCATTTTACTTGCTCTCCTTTGAAGATATTTTGTTTTCTTTTCCTTTTTTTTTACGAATTTTGATTTGACTCAAAAGTTACGTTATCTTAAGAAAGAATCTCGGTCGAATTTGGATTAAGTAGTCTTGTTTACTTAGCCCCGCCTTGGTGAAGGTACTCTCTGCGGCAGGTTGAAAATTGTTTGTACGCTTTGACAAGCTCGGAATATTGACGGGACACAATCCGACGTGAAGGGGACGCAATGCACCATAAAAAAGTGCGTTTTCTGACCCTAACGTCACGTGAGACATTTTGCTGCTGGGAAACGGGAACATGCTCTCGCGCCGTCACAGATTAGCCATGCTTTGTAAGCTAAACCACTTTGAAACGTACGTTCACATGCTACTTGATCCATTGATTTTCCCCTGGTTAGGACGACTTTTGATATCGATGTAAGAAAATTTACATTCAAATATTTTCTAACAATAATCGACGACGTCAAAGTTTGTTTCATTGTAGAACGAAATAGGATTCCTTCTTTTTTCTATCCTCATTGCATTATTTACGTTCTCTATCGGAAACATTTGATACGTATTTACGTCTGTATTTACAAAACATTACTTATTATGAAGTGGCGATGTGTTTCAAGGCGGAAGTGTGAACGTTTATTCAACACGCTGGTTCTCGTTTGAGACTGATAAACAACGTAGAAGCGTGCCCTTCGGTAGCGCGTATCAAGTTACAGTTTACAGTGTTTGTGGCGTGTAACACAAAAGCTTCGTGCGAAACATTGAACGCCAAAAGATTCAATAAAAAAGTGATCAAGGGTAAATGGCAACACGGCTGTCGAGTGATTGATAAATGTCAAATTAACCAACCGGATTTTCGCCCGGAGGTTAATTCTCATGTCTGTTTTCTCTCCCGGGAACACAACCGCAGTTATTACTTGTCGAAAGAAGGGATCAGTAAACCATTCACTTTTTGCTGAAAATAACTCTCGGCCGTAAAGATGATTAGATGTCATCAGTGATCAGTACGATAAATTTGGGAAATATAATTCGGTTTAATTAACAATTAATTTTAAATAATTATCGGCCATCGTATATATTAGGTTGCAGTTGACAATATTTTCAAGAAGATATGTTTTATTTTTTATGAATGATTGAAAGAAATACACGCAGCTATTAACAAATGTTTTTTACTTTTTTGTTAAAAATTGAATTTGTATTTTGGTAGATGAATGTTATGAAACGGTAGCAAACTCAGTGGTTGATCTTTACACTCGGAGAGTGTACAAATATAGAATTTGAAACTATGTGTCACCTATTTTTACTAGTAGATTTGCTCAGTTCTCCTGTAGTTAGCAATTTAGAAGCACAATTTGATAAAAAAAGAAAAAAAACCAGCGACATCGTTCATCTGCTGAAAATTGAACAGTTGCGACTAATCTAAAGGTTTCACATAAAATAAGCAGAACCTTCATCATCTCTATTTCGAACGGTCCTGTTTGAACGTCTTTTCTTATGTCGATGTCTTTGTTAAGACTTATTACTTCTGCTTCATTTACTTTCATTATTATTTTGTTATTTCCTTAAGGAAATACGTTAGCGAAATTAATTATAATTCAACACTGAGAAAAATATTGAGTTTAATTTTTTAAAACGTTTTCCTCAACGTTGAGTTAAATTGTATTTGTTAATTTATCATTTATAACATGCCGATAATAAAATTAATACAAATTCAAATTTTAAACCTCTACAAAAGAAAACATATTTGTTAAAAATATTGTATGTATTACCGTTTTTCATATATTTTTTATACAAAAATCAATTCTTTATATTACTTAAACATATAAAATGAAAAATTATAACAAATATATTGTAAATAACTATGTTATTGCCAAAATATATTTTATGTATGAAAAAAAAACATTGTTTAGATTTTCTCAAAATTTGTTTTTGCATGTTGGCAAAAATTTAATTTTAAAATTTTTATTTTTGAGAGTATCATATCAGTTTTAACTAAAAAACGTTAATACAATTGATTAAATATAAATGATATTATAAATGCTTCTGTACTAGCAATAAAAAAGAATCTCAGATTCCACGTGTTCAATAACACTTGAGTAAGCATATGAAGAAAGACCAAGATGAAAAGATAAATTAACCGTCTTGAAAGATAGATTAGTCAACCCAGAATATAAATCAATGAAGTTTAAAAATTAGGTCACAAAATGTTAAATTAGCATTCCCATTCGCACACTTTTAATTGTTTTAGCGTTACAATTTCACACGAATATTAAAGCTTACCACATCCTTGCATTAATTATTGATTCAATAAGGACCGAAATGTCACAAAAATGATTTGTATAATGGATAAGAAATAATATTCAATTTGACGGTTACATTTTGAGTTGACAATGATGGATTATCCCGGTCAATTTTACGACAATTTCAATTTCGGGAACGACAATTTCTGTTTTGAAAACATTTAGATTGGTCAAGATACTTGTTTATGTGATGTATATTCAAGTGATCCGCTTATCTCGAGCCTCTTACCGTAACCGTGAGAGATGGACGTTGTCCAATACAAGCACTGATAGATTTGGTCTCCTGATATAGGATTCCCATGACCTGGCTACTGATCGGACATCGGGCGCAGGTATTATTAATGAATTGACGGCTTATGACGAATTTCTGAAGGGTAAAAAGAATGAAGCAAAAGTTTCCATATCAACTTGTTCAGTGTCTTAATCTTCATGCTGTCATTAAGGTATGATAACGAAACAGACAACGTAGGAGACATCATTCTAAGAAATGGAAAAAAATGTGTTAGAATGATTTATACAAGAGGTTTATTACAACATACATTTCATTGCAAACTTCTCTTTTAACTCTTGCCCTATAATTTTACGTTGGTAATGATAATATTTATGTAAAACCAACAGGCATTTTCAACTGCATGTTTCCTTCTTCTTTTCTTTCTTGATTTTATAAAATTGAGATTTGATAATTGTGCTTCAAATTTTAAAAATTTTCAAAGATATTGTATTTTTACTGTTACATTATTAAAAAAAAAGACATAACATTTTACAATATAATTTCCTTAATTCAAATTCATTAATTCAATATGATTTCATTTTGTTAAAATAAATAACTTCATTCTTGAATTAAAAATATTATTAAAACATATTTATAAGTTTAAAATATATAAAGTTTTAAATATATTTTGAAATGCACTTTTCACTCTTTTGTGTGTTTTTTCTTTTAAATTTTTAATATGTAAATGATTCTACTTTTATTAATACTTCTTTTTGTAATAAATGAAATTGAGTCGAAAATGGAATAAGGTGACAATTGCATTATAAATAGAATTAATTGAAACGTAACCTCTCACCTTGTTCCTTTTCAACCTATTCAACTCAACTTGTTCGCCGTCATGACGATTTGCAGAAATGTAACAAATATCAAGTAGACATTGTATTATTGCATACCAACATACGTATTTCTGGTAGCTTGATTGATTAAATAGTTTGGCTGTCATACCTATTGGACAGATTAAGAGGTACGCGATCTCGAGTATGGATAGGTTAAGAGATTCGACTCCTGTTCTGTCATCAATTCAGTTCCACGAAGAAAAAAATTGTGTTTATTAATTTTTTAATATTAAGTTATGCACAATACAATAACTTATTTTGAAACGATTACGAACCCGTCGGGAATGCGTTCTTTATTCTTTTGCTTTTTCATACAAATTCGTAATCATAAAATAACGTGGGAACAAGTCCTAAGAAACTGAAACAACATCTTAACACAGTGATAAATAAAGTAACAGCTAAGCGGACCTAAAATAATATAGATTTCCAGTACAATATCTTACTTCGAACGTGTTTTTCGGCAGTGCTTTGTAAAGTTACCGCATTCTAGATTGGAGGCATTTTCACTAATTCCAGTTTCTTTGTCATTTAACTTTAAACCCCCAAATCCCGCACTGCTCTGTTAGGTGTTCCAGCTTCAGGTGTCGTGTTTCCGTCAAAGATTGGACTGCCGCATTACGAGCGGCTAAGCAAGCTTTGCTGCCCGCTGCGAAACACGGAAAGTTTACACAAAGCCTCAAGTACGCGCACGTACGCGTAATACACCCCGAAATTTTTAAATCCTGCTCTGGGTAGTGTCTTCTACGCAGACGCAGGTTCGTTCGAAGTGGTTGGTTATTTATGGCCGAATGTATTAGAGGCGGATATAAATGTCCGCATTGCAAACACTTAACAGTCCGTATATCAATCAGACGCCAAACTCAGCCTCGGCTTTTCAAACGCCACCATTTACAACAGAGCGAGAGGACAGACTTCCTACCGAGTCCAACATTGCACCGTATTATGTATACGACGGTCTGTCCGAGTAACCTCTTATCAAACTCAGCCACGCACCGTGGATTAAATATAATAGCATCGACTTAGTGTTTGAATTGCCAAAATTTCGAAATCGTATTCTAGTAAACGATCTGAAGACAATGATATTTTCCATAATCAACAGTTAAAAGAGTACCATATCTTTGGATTGTATCGAAAAATAATAATAATAATAATAATAATAATAATAATAATAATAACTCTTTGCTATTTTTTCTACTTTTTTTAAAACAAATAAAATTTATTCTCTTTGAAAAACAATGTGCAGTTCCACTTTTTTCTGATAATGTTTATAAGATTATAAAAATTCATTTCGATAATTAAATGCTGCCGTCACAATAGTTAATAAACTGTCATTTGCTGATTCCACATTGGATAAAACGATCAACGTCAACCAGTATCGAAATTTTTCGTAGTCATTTGTAACCGCAAGCCAGAGAATATCACCATTTTCATTAGTTTATAAATTGGCGCGTGACTAGTATTATTATGATGCGATAGTAGTAAACAAGCTCGCAGTACTTGCAGAAGTCGTTGCACCGCGTTGAGGTACGATGTAATAGAAGTAACGGGTGAGGGAGAAAAGGGTAGCCGGGCAAAGGAAGCCGGCGGGTCGTTACTTCGAATCTCGCGGTATACAAAAAGAAACGGCGTTTCAGAGAAATAGAATGGGAGACTGAGACAAGTGGGCATACAAGCAGGCGCAAAAGAGAGTGGAACGGAGGAGGAGGGAGGAGCAAAAGAGGGAAGGAAGGTCGGCTGGTCGTACGTTCGTCTAGACCTCCGTGCCCGGGGCAATGATACTCGTAAATAACACAAGGTGGAAAGCGTCGCGTCGCCTCGGGTCACATCACTACCGGCCACTCGATAAGCCCGATAAGCCGCATAAAGAATACTTGTCTCTACTCGTGCTCTCTATCTGCGTCCCTTCTAAGAGAGAGTGTCGCTATCTTAACGTCAGTTGATGCTATAAATTAAGCGACACGACTCACACAGCTGCACGGCGTTTAGAGTCTGGACGCGACTTACTTGCCAACCGTGATGCTCGCTTCTCTTCCTCTCCGACCACTGCCAGCCAACCCTTCCGTCTTTTTTCGTTTTCTGTTTTGTCCCTCACTCCGCTCGTCAGTTCTCTCCTCCTTTTTTGTACCCCAGCAACGATGATACACGCCACCTGAAAGATAATACCGAGCCATCATCGCGATCGGATGCAATTCCTTTACTTTGATCGCTGCAACTTCGGGATCGCTAAAGAAGCTTTCTCGACATTTACGCTGCTGTCGTCAATTTTTTGGCTCAAACGCGCTCCAAGGCTTGCTGTAATAGAATTAAAATAATAAAACCTCGAATAAAATAAAAGATTGTTCTGAAATTAGTTATATTTATATAATTGTGTGTTGAAGACACTAAATAGTAGTTCGAAGTGATAAAACTTCATTATTAATACTCATAAAAATAATTATCTTCTATTTAAATTTTGACTTTCTTGAGTACAGACCAAGATTAATCTACAGCCAAGACTGAAATTGTCTTGAAAATCATGCGCTTGCGCATATGCGTTGCGTAAATGCGTGGCGGTGCTCGAGTCTATGAAAACGTAATCCGTCTTGATTGAAGACTTTCTGAACCTAGAGTCAAAAACGTTTTTGATGAACATATTGTAATCTTAGCTAAATAATAAGACGTTTTCCGTCTTTAGCCAAAATATTCCATCTTGCACACAATAGATATTTTCATGACTGTAAATGATAATAATCTTATTTAGTAGTATTTAAAAATTGCATGCCTCTTACGCTATTTGTTCGCGCTAAATGGAGTAATTTACAAAAAAGAAAACCTTTTTTTACATATGTCAACAACTAAAAATATGTTTGAATCGTTTAATGAATAGTTCAAATGTTTTTTAAGCACGCATTTTGCAATAATTTTACAAACTTTTTCTTCGTATATGGCAGACAGAATTACACTATTAGACATAAATATAAACATTGTCACTCTCCCGACAAGAGTATTTAATTTAACACAACACCTTGCCGCTATGTATTTATTTGTCAATTTCTATAGTACTTGAAACGTCTATGACGAATTTTAATTGATTACACATGACATTTAAAATCTCTAAGTCAACAGGTGGAAACAAATTCAAGTATACCAAGTTGAATTCACTGTCAAGCTTTTTATTTGACGAACTTATGTTATGATGTAACGACCAAAACTATTTCAGAGTTAAATTTTTTTCTTATCGCGATCTGACTTGACGGATTTTGAAAAAACAGTGGCACAGGCATAAAACCGTGAATGAGGCCATCAGGTTTAATGTTTCCCGTTTAATGCTCGCAAGCGGGACTTGGAAAAAAATGGAATATGATGAGACATGACGTTTCCGGGGAGTGAAAATATTTTGTTAGGCTTAGCAATCTTGATGTTCGAATGGGCGTGTTCGTAGAGGCGCCACTGGCACCTTTTAAAAAGCCATCGAGACAATGACCATGCACATTGTCAGCCTTTCTCAGTCATTTGTTAATGCTGCATTGATTCTAGTTGGACTAAATAGATGCTTTTAGAACGAGCCATCAATTACGAGTTAAAATAATATAAATCGAGAAGATATTCTCTAATCAGAAACCTGTCAATGTTTTCAAGTAATTATATTAAGCGTTTTTTCGAACAAAGTGCTTTTGAATGAAGGATCGAGAGAGCAACAAGCTGGTCATTCATAATAAATTAGTATGTAATCCTGGCTTAGAACATTCACGATGTAATTTAAATGTCACTACCGTTTACCATGAACGAATTTCACGATTGGAAATAAGATTTCTTTTGCCGACATGTCAAGAAATGTATATTCGATAAGTATCCAAATCACGTAAATATGTGGACAAGTGTCCAAAAACATGTCAACGCTGCAGGTTTTATTTCACATGAAATGTCATGGATCATGAACCGAAGCCACATCTGGCTAAACAGATAGTCTCTTCGAACCCGTCGACTTTTCGGTTGTCTTCTCGGAAGCATCTATCTTCGACGGTTGAGTCTGGCAACGCGAACACAGACAATTACGCGCGTGACGTTTTTATTCATTGAACACGTGGACGCGAGTCAACGTAATGAATAGAGCACATTGGTCGGAATAGCGCAGGTACTTAATATCTTGCCGGTTTGGTAAGCACGGTCTTCATATTACGATTCGTATCAAAGCCGCAACTTTCTTCTTCCTCAGTTCATCTTCGTTCCCTAGTAAAAATCTGACGAGTTAAGAAGAGTTTACGGTTAGATTTCGATCAGTAACTGACCAGTTACTAATTCGTCAATACAAATGTGTATTTATTCGCGCAAGAATTTTCAGATTTTGTTCTTAACTATCTTAAAAAAAATTATTGAACAAGATGTTAAAAAAAAAAAAAAAAAAAAAAAAAATAAAAAAAACCTAAAATTACTTGTTATTAATTCAAAAAAAAAAAATTAAAAACTGGCTCTTATACACATATAAAATAAAAAAAAAAAAATAAAGTAAAAAAATCAAAAGAACCAAGATAAATTAAAAAAAAATGAAATAATCAAAGAAAAAAAAAAGAAATAAATGTATAACAAGATAAATATGAGATGAAGAGAACACATATATGAAGAACTGTATGAAGTTGATAATGGAGA